>BMAO01039374.1:0-55024 GCA_019973975.1 Trichonephila clavata | reverse complement strand
TTAAGGTGGATTCTAAATGTACTGAAAAGGTCAGGGTACTTTAACTTAATGAAATCACATTATTGGATATGAAACTTTTGTTGAGAACGTAAATTACTCATATAAATCCACCTTGAAATGTAAAAATGTCAGAAAGGTCTAGAAAATTTTGAATTACGAAAAATACATATATCTTTGCTTCCAAAATGCTCGGACGCCATGTTTGGCAAGCTTTATTGTAATGACTGCAGATGGCGCCACGTGTATGCAATCTACGTACAAAACTTTTAAAACATTACTTTAGAAGAAAATTGAGCATAAACTGCTTAAATACACATTAAGAATACTTTATTTTATGAAAAAGAATATTTTGCTACATGAATAATGATTTTAATCACTTCAGAAACACTAATTCTGCTTTTTTTATTTGAAAGGGGGAGGGGTAAGAGAATTAAAGTAACCCTAGACTACGTCATGAGATCACGTCATTGTTGGGGAGGGGACCCTCTTCGTTGGAATGAAAGAAGGAAGTTCTGACAATTTGTTTCCAAGATGAAACGGTCAAGTGACCTTGAGATAAGGTTGAGAGGGTGGGGGAAACACATGAACAGGATAGCTGTTGATTTCAGGGAGAGGCGATTGGAATCTATTTTGGGACTGAAAAAAGGGGGTTATTGTGGGGTGTATACTTTCTTAGTGAGTGAAACATTTGTAGAATTGTCATTTCAACCAGACTGAAAGCTAATTTCTGCAGGGAGTGGTCAATGGATGCTATGCACCGGGGCCCTAAAATAATCAAGAATTAAAAAATATACTCTTGCATATGAAAAACTTTACAATACTCCTATTGATGTCAATATGGCGAGATGTAAAATTTATCGTAAACATTATTATTATGGATATCTAAAATTCGACAATCTTCAAAATAATTCTTGATGTTACGAAAGTTTAGTTTTTTGTTATTCGATTTGGGAAGCTCCCAAGAATCCCTACCTCAACTGGACTTTTTAAAAGGTATAATTTAGAAGTGGACTTATATTAATAAAGTAGCGAAATTTTTATGAAGAAGCCTGGTTGTTATTTCAATAGTAACTCTAAAAATAATGTGAATGTTTCAAAAATCTTAATTCAGGCTGTGTAAAGAAAAATCCTAACTATATATACATAGAAAAAATATTACATAGAAGTATTTTCAATGAAAAGAGAATGTTTTGAAATGTAATTTTTCTTCATGTTTTTGCTATAAAATTACATTTAAACAGTTTTAATGTAATGGAATATAATGGAAAATTCTAATCGAACTGTTAAGTAATTACTAACTCTGTGCTAATGGATCACATAAGCAGAATAAAAAATTCGTAAAACGGAGAATTATGCACAGATCTCAAAAATAAGTTATTTTTGTATTTGGAAAGGAAGTCCTTTCCGAAATTAAAGCAGCTACGTACAAATGGACTGCACTCTTAAAATTTCCCATTAGGAAAAAAAATTCAATCAATATTAGATATGTAAATTTTGAAGATAAAAGATTAACTGTAAATGAGAATTTTTTACAGGGTTTATTAAAGTAATTTATGTGCCTGGAGCAGGATTAGCAAAAAGAGAGAGAGAGAGATTAGTGTCGCTCTATAAAGTAACAAGAGGGCTTTTGATCACAGACCTCGTAATGTTCAACCTCGGTCGAGTAACGAGAATGACACCTGAGCTGGCATCCCTCTTTCCTAACTACCACATAATTGGGAGGAATGGCCTCATCTACACGGAGGGTCTTTAGTGGCAACAGGATTTGAGCCCATGACACTCCAGACATGAACTCGTGACCATAACCACTAAGCTACTGCGCCCACCAGGAATAGCAAAAATTCTATTGAAAAGGTTAAGGGAGTCTGATAACCAATCAGTTTTTAATATACATATTTGAAGTTTTCTGAGAGTTGACAATCTCAATATTCGACAGTTTAGAGAGAGTGATTAGTTTAGCATCATTTTAAAGTATTTTTCCATTCTTAAAAGTTTACTTAAAACTGGAAGGAGGTACCGCCCCCTCCCTTATCTGCCTAATCGCGGACCAACTCCCATTGTACAAATTATGCAACTCTATCACAGCTCAAATTGTAAAACTGTAATTTCCTTGTATTATGTAGTTCTTACGGTTTTTTCTTCATAATTGGCTGTAAAATTTGTAACACATCGTCACGTTTAACTATTTTTGCACGTTCATGCAAAAGCCTCCCTATCATAAATGTAAATTTGTCCAAACTGTGACTTTGCTCCATTCTGTAAAAAAGATATAGCTTCTTTTGTTAACTTCACATTAAAAAAAACCTTGAAATAAATTTTTACAGCATCATGAAATTTTTTTTGTATATAAAGAGAGATATTTGGGGAGAATAATCGTTTCGTTCAGTGAAATGGCTATTAACTCTTACTTTTACTACTAAAATCGTTCCTGTTCAGTTATGTTTCGAGGTTTTTTAATTTTTAAGAGCAATATTTGTGTTTTTACGCATAGTTAAAAACCTTAGAAGCTTTTTTTGCTTTCATTAATTTTTTTCCTATTGAGAAATTGCCGGGCTCAAAACATTCTTGTGTTACTAAAAGACAATATTTCGAAGAGGTGGAATACTACTGAAAATTATATGACTTAAAATCAGCCTTTTTCAGCTGATACTACAATGAGACTTTATTGAGTTGAAGTATTCCGTATACACAAATATAACTGAATTTAGCTATGATATATTACAAAATGTATTATAACACTATAGTAAAATAATTTCAAGCCATGTAATAAAAATCAAACTTTTTAAATTGCACCGACTTAAAACTGAGAAAAATTAGATGTTATACGTACAAACCTGGGGGTTTCTAATTTCAGTTTGTATCATTATTATTTTTATAAGTGTTTCAAAACTTTTTTGAAAGCATCATGATAAGATTAGGCTGAGTAATCTCTGTCATCGTATATATATAACAAATGCTATCAATTTTATGTAAAACATATTTTAAATATAAAAAAAAATATATCCTCATATAACATATTTAATTAAAGTAGTGTTTTTGATACAGTGTACATAATTCGGATAATAATTTTTTTTAATTAGATCCTTAGAGGCATTATTAGTTTTTGTTTTATGCCTTTAGAAACTTTAACTGTGTTTTTCTCAGACTTTTCAAGTTTGAGGATATATTTCTCCCAAGGATTTTTCTGTTCAAGATAATATTGAAAAATTTTTGTAGAATTTTTTATATATATATGTTCTTTAAAAGTTAGTATGGATTTCGGTCTGAGAGCACTAGTTATTTTTTCTAAAAATCTTAAATTAATAGTTTTAAAAAATTTGATATATTTTCCATAGCTGTAAAAATAATTATTAAAATTCAGCAAGGAATTTTTAGTAGGGAATATTAGTTTGAAATGTTCAAATCCATACTAACTTTTGTTCTCAATAATCTTAAGAAACAGAAATCACTGAAAATAACTAAAAAACTTTAAAAATTGAGTATTTTACAAGAAAAATTTGTAATTTTTAAAATTAAGACCGGTAAAAAATTTTTTATTTGAAGAATAAATTTAATAATATAATTTAAAAAGAAAACACAAATTACTTTCAATATTACTGTCTTTAAAAAGGGCACTGTGTAGCTTTAACATCACTACTCAAACTAGTAACATATTTAAAGCAATCCGTTATTTTTTCAAGAGCGTACCATGCCCAACTATAGATATAAAGATGAAGGAGAAAAAAAAACGGAATTTAAAAATTGCTACAAAACACACACACACACACATATATATATATATACTAACCGTTACCCGCCCGCTTCGCTGGGTATTTCATGACGTTTTATAAATATATACTGTTTATATATATATATATATATATATATATACCTGTAACTCTCGACTCTTGATATAAAAAAAGAACAGGACTTCTAATTTGTATTTTCTAAAAATTTTAAAAATTGAAGTATAGAAGGATGTTTGTACCTTCGTACCCTATAACCAAGTGGATTTCCGCGTAACCAATTTTTGGTGGAACTCTACTCCATATAAGCATGCAAGACAAATTTTAAGTCTAAGTCTAATAGAGTAAAAACGAAGTTTTTATTATGAATTCCTACCGTAATTCCGTTGAGAAACGTTCTCCAATATAACCGTTCTTAACGGATTTCAATTTAACAAATGGAAAATGCAAGCCAAATTCCACTATTATAGACCTTGTATTTCGAAAAAAGGAAATTTTTTTGTGTCAATACACCCCAGTAACCCCATGCTCCCCCAGGAGTTGATTTCCTAAAATACATTCTTAGTAGGTCCCTGTTCAACAAAAGAAACATGCTTAACCAATTTCAAGTATGTGGGTCTAACAATTCAAAAACGGGATTTTTTCCCCATAATTCCCCGTGACCTCTCGCAACCCTCCTTGGGGTTTATTTTCGTTTTAATGGAACTCTGTTCCATGAAAGGAACATGCCCACCAATTTTCAAGCAGGTAGGTATAATAGTTTAAAAAACGGAAATACTTATATCCATTACGCCCCTTAATCACCCGAAATGAAACTTGTGGTTTAATTTTCGCGAAATCCATTTTGTAGCGGTTCTCTACTCTGCGAAAGGAATCTTTTACCAAATTTCAAGACTGTACGTCTAATAGTTTAAAAACCAATTTTCATATCTGTAGGTTGAATAGTTCCGGAGATATCGTGATTAGTCAGTCAGTCAGTGAGTCGCTTTTCTCCTTTATATATATAGATAGATATATAACCCAAATTTGCTGGTCTTAATTCAGTAACAGCTTTAGAAATCATAATAGGTATCCTTTTTAGTCAATTGACTTTTTTGGTTTCTTCCATTTTTATTACACTATATATATATATTCATATATACACGTATATATATATATATATTCACATATACACGTATATATATATATATATATATATATATATATATATTCACATATACACGTATATAAAAAATAAAATATATATAATATATATTTATATATATATAATATATATATATATATATATATATATCGTCTCCCTCCACTACTTCTCTCTACAAAAATAAAACTTCGGAAATTATATTTTTCTTCAAGTCCCAACTGAAGATATACTAAATTTTTCTTCAAAAAATTTAAAATCCCTTCCCTCTTCTTAGCCTGATGGACTTTATTTTTGATATCCAAGACAACAATCATAAACATGCTCGTGAATTCACTGAAGAACTTCCTTTGTAAATCATGAGTCTTATTAAGATAATTTCATGAAAAAATTGATAGCAACATCAGATTTCAAAAGCGCACTACTGTTCTCCACACCCCTCCTCTGGGGAATTTAAGCATCGCAATCGTGTCACTAGAAAAGAAGATCAAAGCAGTAAAAATTCAAAATAAATGTGCCGATCACAAAAATGCACCGATTTTATCTCCGCTTATAATCGGCCACACTAAAAATAACATTATGAGAGTACAAACGCAGACTATATACAATAAATATTCTGAAAACGTTGCACGTAGGAAATAAAAAAAGGAAGCTTAGCTTGAAAATTAATTCAATGAATATAATAATTTAATTGAAGGCTGTGAAATTTGTGTCACATTTTCATGAGTATTGAAAACACTGGCGCAGCTGCTCTCTGTATCATCTTTGAGGGCCCTCTCTAAGGCCACCCCCGCGATTTTTTGCTTACACGTTTGGGTGCCCGCCCTCAAAGCTTGGGGCCCCGTATCATTGATATGCGGTAACTATGCCCCTGATTGGAAATAGCATTAATTTGTAAAACAAGAAATGGAATGCTGTTAAAAAAGGACTGACAAAAAAGTGCTCTAGTTAATAATTTTCTAAGAAAAATGACATTTTCTTTTTAAAGATTCAAATCGAAACTTTATTTCCATAATAAGCATCCTTCTATGACAATTTCAAATACAATTTGTATCTAAGAGATATGAGCAGAAAGAAACTTATTAAAATTTAGCATATTTCTATCAAACAAAGAGAATTAGATCGATAAATAAATAAAGGTAACAAAGGTAAATAAAACAAATATATCCCATAAAATTCGAAAGAAAAAAAAATACTTTTTCTAAATTTCAAATAAAGATCTACCAAATTCTTCGTCGAAAAATTAAAACCCCCACCCATATTCCGTTTTCCTTCTTATTCTTATGGGCATTGTTTATGATACCAAGACAATGTAGACGTATTTGTCAAGAGACAATTTGAACATTATTTTCCTAAAAATCCGGAGCCTTATAACGATGATTTTATAGAAAAGTTGAAATTAATTACATGATTTCTAAACTACAATACCAATTTCCACAAAAGGATAAATGTCATCCGAAACTAGGAAACAGTAAAATTCTACAATAGAATTACCTCAAAAATGTTGTACTCAAAGGCCTACCCTGAAATACAATAATTCATGTGACAAAATATCAAGTGCATTACACTCAATTATTTTCCATATGAATGGGAAAAACTCACATAATAATTATACCCAAATTAAGCAAATATATCCTATGTTTTCCGACAAATCTAGACTGATTAGCCTCATCATTTCTGCAGAAAAATGTATTTTTGAGTAGATTCCAGAACTATATATACTTAGAAATGCAATGCGCATTTTAATACCTATCCACTAGCACGGCTTTCAAAAAAAAAATGTCTCCGCACCCAATTTTGTGCGGCAGTGACAGAACCTTATTCAAACGTTGAAACTATTTGTAGAAAACTCTTTCCCTTCTTTCCTCACCCCCCTACCCGTTTTCTGACACGTTTTTCCTCTCTTCGATCTGGTTCTTCAAAGAGCGCATGCGCTCTCATACCGACTACATCTGTCAATCATTTCTGAACCACACCCCGTTGCTATAGTAACGATAGGTTTCCAGAATACAAAAGTTATCTTTATGACGTCATCCGAGTTGCAAACAACGCCATCTGTTGGATAAAGCAGATTTGTGAAATTTCGAAGACGCTCTTAAGCAGATTTTACCGAAAAAGAGTTAAAATCAGAAATAAAATTAATATGTAAATTACTTTTTTTAAAAGTTAGGAACTTATTTCAAGACACAGACACATTATCTAAGTTCTGATACTTTTCAAAATAATTTCGGGTTGTATATATTTTTTACACTTATTTTTAAAGTATGCTAACTGAAATTTAGTATAACGCAATAAAAAAAACAGCCCTATACTTACTTGATATTTAGGACTATAAGTGTATGTTGTCGTTTGCATTCCATCCAGCTTTATTTCCACGCGAATGACATTACTAAACAAAAAGAAAACAATAATTGAATAATTTTTTTAAATCTATCAAACAACTGTAGGAATAATAGTAGCACAATCTGTATTTTTTCTCACTAGATGGCAGCACCTTTCAATACAATGTACATCCTGAATAGTACCAGTTTATTCCGCTAGGTTCGCACGAAATATTACCGCTATGCTCATACGTATTCAGTCTGGTACAAAATCCCCAAGTAGTAGTCAGCACGCTGGGGATTATCAATATGTGTGTCTAATAAAGTTGTTAAATTTTATCTAAATGCATCTTATGATTGAATCTTAACCTAACTCATTTTTCATACTCGTTAAGGTTTATAATGGTTATATGGAGGATAAAAATTTATTAATAAACAGAACCTACCAATGCGGAAAAAATATTCTGTGGTGAGATTAGGAGAAAATAATTTTTTTTAAAAAATTCAAACATTGCCACAAAGGGATTGAATTTTCGAAAAAATGGAAAGAAATAACTTTTGTTAGATGATTTTAGACTCAAAAAATGAAACTATTTTTCTACAATATAAAGAATCAAAAGTGAGGATTATTGATAAATGAGTACTGAGCAGTACTCATAAATATAATGAGTCTATAAAAGTAGACAGTACTGTCAAAAGTAGCATGCACTGTCAAATACTCATTCAAACGGTAATTTGAAACAAATAAATGTGCACAACGCACTTCATGATGCTGAAAAACCTACGCACAAACCAGCTCAACCGATGGCCGCATTTCGACTAAGTGAGTTGGAAGAATGTTAATGGTACTCGGCTTAGGCCTAAACATGGACAATGGTCAACACATAATAATACAGTCTTACCATTTTTGCCAATTGACGTGTAATTTGAAACTCCCTGTTTTTCGGAGAATATGCATGGGAATAATATTTGACCGCATTAAAGTTATCCGGATCATGATCTTATTCAGATGGAGTCGAGAACGAAACGAGGCCCTGGTCCCGAGCTCAGTTGGCCAATGCTTTTAGACGTCCCTGGATAGTAGGCATCATGGGGACGACAAATCAACATAAAACATCGGGTCGCAAACCCCGTTTAATCGGAGTAATTCTAAAGAACAGTAGGGGAATGTGAGATTTCGAGTGGAATCAAAAGACCAATAAGATGCAAGAAATGCATTTATTAAACGTAAAGCATTCGTTTACAGTACGAACGATGCATCACAGCTCAACGTCAGAAATGCAACGGTAAGTGACTGTCATGGGAATGGCTCAAAGGCGTGGCTGCGTAGGTCATAGAACAGCCGACACTGACGGACGAAGGATGGTCGGACGAATTCAAACAAATCCGGTGTGCTGGCGATATCAGCAGAAGCGGCGGCAATCCGTGTTGTGAGATCGGCCACTGGAGACACCGGCCATACACAAGAAATTCCAGGAGGTCCCGGGAGAAATCCAAGGGATTGGGTTCCGAAGAGCGTGGAGGCCAGAAGGTCCGCTACGTCCAATACACCTCCCAGGATATGTAGCATCATGTTGGTAACGCTCAGCAATTGAAAAATTTGCTGGTCCACCATCCTGCATGAATCACGCGTTCTGGTGTGTAGTGGCTGATACTCCCTGCAGCAACTCCAAGAGGACGTCCTGTAGGCAAACAAGATATTTCACTCAATTGAGGCGTTGGGCAGTATACGTGTACCCCTTCATTCGCTTAGCCTTTCTCCTCGTCTGGTTCATCGTCTGTCCATTGGCTACTATTATCTCGATTTTCACTGATTAAACGTGGTTTACGACACCATGTTCTATGGTGATGTCTCGTCCCCATGATGCCTACTATCATCCCTCTGAATTTGTCAGGTGAATTCGACAACACCCTGAACAGCAGAGAATATCTTTTCCGCACAGGAAGAAAAAGCTGTAAAAAATTATTTTGTTCTTTTATAATGCGCATATTTTGTATCCTATACGTATCATATCACATACTTTTCGTGATTTTCCCTCAATTATACATAATAATATTAATGTTTAAAATCTAAGGAAGTTTATACCAGGAATTCTATGTCGCATTATGAAATATTCAACTTTCATTGTTTAATAAGTTTGGCAGCATAAAAAAACAATAACATTTTTTAAATCGCTTAAAAGTTCTTGTGCTACAGAATTCGGTATAAGCTCTTTGTGGGACCATTTGTACTAACATTGTAACAAAAACAAAATGTCGTTTTGATAAAAAAATATCCCTATGGTAAATTATATATTTATGCTACACAAATTATCCTGAAAATTGTTCTTTTTTTACAATTCACAACTCACAAAACATCTTATTGCTTACGTATTATATCGCCAACCCATTTCACTAAATCAAAAGACGTCACCAATTCAAAAACTTCCACCAAATGGTATCATCGTCATTATTATTGTGTATCAGTATACGCGGAATGGTTTCCACTATTGGCTACATATCGGTTATTTGGCGACATCTTTTGATTTGATGAAATAGGTCGAAGGTATGTAATACGTTTTTATTTTTAATAACGGTAATGTTATTGTGACTATAGGAATTTATTAATTCCATTTAAAAAACGCTATATGAAGTTGGTATTAAAGTAAAATGTTAAAAATTCCTCTAAAGGAATTTTTTTTAAGTAACAAATTAAGATGTTAGAGGTGGGTGAATCAAGTCTAAGATGGGAAAGTGGCAAGAGTTCATATTTTTGCTAAATCTAAATTGTATAAATTTTAACAAAATTCATCAGATGTTGTGTATAGGTACCTCAAATACTGGTAAATGTTCATTCCTTAGAATATAGTGAAAATTATTTGAAAAAAATTCTAAATCGAATCTTCTAAATATTTTTCAAAGTTTTATTTATTAATTATTTTGAGTAAGCTCTATCATTAAAAAAGGAAAAGGTATTTACATATCATTGCAACCTATTGACCACATAATATGAAACGAAGCACCTGGTTGCCAATTCAGCGCTTACGACACACGTGAAATCGGGATTGACACCTTGGCGAGTTATCTTGAAAGTTGGCATTGTTGTGATAGTATGTAAGTACCACAGAAATTATAGGGATAAAATGTATTTACATTATAAGCAATTTGTTTTTGTTTTTAATTGAATAATTCTACGAATAAATTGAAAACTTACTTAAAACCAATTTTGCCATAAATTCCAGCAACAAAACAGTTAGACTTTAAAAGAAAAAAAAAGGCATACATTATTTCAATTTTTAATGCTACAAGCACATATTCTATAATTTCTGCTTTAAGCATCAATTCTAATTTATCTTATAGCTATATTTTAAGCTTATTATTGCATTACCATCTATTAGTTATCATTCTTAATCGAATTTCTTACATTTGATTTTTTGAAAAAATTACTTTAACACTATCATGTACATATTAAAGCAATTTTTTTTTCTTAATATTTACAGCTTCATTTTTTTATATTTGCTATTGCTTCGGCACATAATTATCAGGCTTTTCTTTGGATGTGCTATATTTTAATAAAAATTTACAATATTTTATAAATTTATGAAAATATCCTTCTACATTTAGGTTATAAAAATGCTTGTTGGTTCGTCATATTATGTTGCTCCACTGTAAAAAGCCGGAAAGTAGCGCAATCATTCCGTGAGATCTCAACGAACTTTTCAGGGAGGGCACAATCAGCAAAAGTCAATGAGTGAATGATTCCCCGTTTGAAATCTGGAGACACTAGTTTGAAATATAAGCCATGAAAGAGGTCGATCATAGAATTTTGATGACCAGGCACTTTTGGCAGCCTTAGTAGGGAACGAACTCGAATGCTGGCCGTCAACTTCAATGTTGACTATTCAACCCTGGTTCGCCGTCTCAGAAAGCTTGGATCGGTATGGAAATTGGCTAGATGGGTCTCCCACGAACTCAGCCGACAATAATAAAGCCGAACGTGTCCGAATTTTCTCCTATTTGCTTCAACGAAACGAGTGGAGTCCGTTTCTGAAGGATTTCGCCACTGGCCATGAACCATTACCTACTCGTACTTTTCAAAAACTTCAAAAGAAAGAAGGTATGCGTTTAGCCAGGAGTTTCACCGAGAAGAATAACGAAGAACTTGCACTTTAAGAAGGCAATGAGGGTGTGTTTGGTGGGACAGAAGCAGAATTATCCACATTAGGAAATCCTTTCACCGTGATTTGTTTGCCCCTGGAATCGACCGCCTTTTTAACAAATGGAAAGCAGTTATTGTAGTAGATGGTGACTACGCTCCGGATTAATCATTCAAAGATATTACGATAGAATTGTTATGGTTCCTTTTTCATAATATATAACATTCAAGAGAACGCCTGTGTGGTAATTATGTACCAACTCAATACATTTTATAATTAATTACTTGCGCTTTACGTTCGAGATATCAATGCTCATTAAAAAAGATTAAGTGTATGTACTTATTATCAGGGCGAATTGGATTGTTTCAACGGGAATAGTTTGTCTAAATTGGAAGCATGTTTTGCACTCACTTAAAGCACGCTTAGTAAAATGTTGTAAATGGCTTAATAGAAAAATCTTCATTAGAATTTTAAACTGGAGTAGAATGTTGAAGTTAAGAGGTAAGTTTTGTGGTTATACTAGACATGTATGGCGCACTCCTTGTATTAGTTTATAAAACATCTTAAGTATTCATGCAATAATTTATTTGTTAAAATTAATGCTGTTTCATTAGAATTTTTAGCTATATTACCAAAGCATAATTTCTCAACATCAGCGATCGTAGCAGGAAAAACTATTTACAAGTTTGAATTTTTTTTATTATTATTTATTCAAGTGTTTACAAAACGATACTTTCGTTTTTATCATTTTTTTCCGTTATCATCCTGTTCAATTAAAGATTACTCACAGTTTTAATTTTGTACTTCAAAATTTTCCTAGATGGTATATAATCATTTTGAAAAAATTTTGTTAGAAAATAATGAAATGGATTTTCTAATGGTACAAGTATTCAACAAAATAACTAAGCATACTTACCGAAGTATCAATACTCAGTGTATCTTTCAATACTTCATAGGACACTTCACTAGAATTGAACAGAATCGAAAACACAAAAACAATTTTTTTAGAAACAAAATAACACCAGGATTCAGGATAAACTTAGCAAACAAATAATTCTAAAAAAATTGCACTTATAAGAGCTGCTGAAAAGAATCCGTACTTACTAACAAGCTGGTCTGCAGTTCTTTAGTACGCATTCGTGGGCAGCTGCCAACACTACCTTATCATCAGCTTCCTCTAAAAAGATAAATGAAAAAAATTTTATAACAATTTATTAAAATATTCAAGTGAGATTTAAGGGTTTTTTTCCTTAAGTATGAATCTGCCCTTAGTAATAGCTTAGATAAATCACGTTTTTCAAATCTGTGCTTCATAAGCGAGTGAAAATAAATGTACTCACGGCCACGTGAAACTTGGTCATTAGTAGTTTATACAACATACAGATGTATCAGTACATCTGTTTTGCAAACTTTCATATATAACTTTATAAAAAATACAATAAAAACTAAAAAATTGTAAATTGTAAGAAATCTCTAATGTTCTAACGCGATTTATGAAGTTGTGACTCTACTGTTTTTGCTTTTCAACTTTTTAAACTAAAAAATATGTCAATTAATCATTTTTTAAAATAAATATAAATGTAAATAAATATATTTTAATAATTTTAGGCTTATTTATTTGAGTGTATTTCATTTTTTGCACTTGCAATAGTTTTCTAATTTGTTTCAATGTAATTTTTCTCGCATATTATTTTATATTTGCAAAAAATATTCCTATTTCTATAAAAATGTTCACTTCTACAAAAAAATAAAATATTTTTCTAATCCAGGCGATCAAAATAGAACATCTAAATGGACCACTTTTGGTCGTAAATTAGCCAATCACTGATCTAGACACTGCTAGACAATGGCTATAAAATACGTGCTTACATCAATACAATTTGATGAGAAATGTGCATGCAGCAATATTTTCACCAATGCCAATGTGGATCCTGAGTAACAGCGAACTTTTCACACAAACTCGACATTAACTTGTTATCAATCAGAGACAGTTAACCTTTACATTTTTTGTGTCTTATCATTAAACTTTATTGACGTATGAATGTGAGGGGGTCTCCTCCTAAAGGACCGATTTCCTGTTAGAAAACTAATGAATTCCCAACGGTCACATGGGAAAATACCCAAAACAGGACAATACTGACGCTTAGATTCAAGGGCAAGTCAACCTTTAACCTCCCTTTAACCAACCGACAGAGAAGTGACCGGTGCAGTTCTTAAGCCAATCTCTGGTTTCAAAGTCCACCGTACGAGGGATGACAAGGAGCAATGGCCGAATAGTAAACTTGACTACGTCCAAACAAAAATGATTCTGCATAACGGGCCACTTTTGAACTGACATAATCCACAATTAAAAAGACAAAAATGGGAAACCCAGACGCTCCAAAACACTCTCTCACGCTCTCTGTCAGATTCACTTCCAGATTTTCTTGGACTTTCTCAAACCTACTATTGGACCTTTCAAGGCTCCAGCATAATGAGCATCATGTCGCCCTAACGCATCATTTACATCAGTAATCCGGCCTTACCACCGCCTCTTCAGTAGTGCTACTTATCAAATGTATTATTTGTAATAAATTGTGGGTATTTCATCATGCCTATAGCTATTCCTTTCAAAGGTTTACACAAAATGAAGTGCACTGATTTCGGACATTTTGGGCTATACAGGCGACAATTTATCCTACCCATGAATACCAAATATCGTTTTCGTAGTGATTAAATGATGCTCTAAAACTTTCTAACTGAAAATTTTGCTCTATCTTTTTTCGTCTTCAATTTGCAATGTCTACCTTCTAAATTGCACCACTAGGGGCGCTGCTATCTCTTGCATAGTCGCTTAACTACACCGTGGTCTCAGTTGCCCAGCTGTAATTCTCTTTTAGTTAAAGAGTATTTTCAGATTAAAAGGACTTTCCTACGCACACACTGTATTAATATATTTTTCTTAAAAAAAAAACAGATTTGGTTCATTTTTTTAAAAAAAAATTGCGCATTAGGGATGACAAACTTAAATAATTTTTAAAAAATGCATATAAACTTACGTCTGCAATACCTCTCATTACCGGTTACCTTAAACAAATCGGTGAGGCATCCCAATACCGTTAAACTGCTGTTTTTTTGACATTCCTCGATGCATTCCTGAAATTTAATAAAAAAATCCGTGAGATTTTTTCAAATAGTTCAGAGAAGAGTTTGGACTCGATTCAAGTGTGTGGTTTAAAAGGTTGTCACATCGAACCGTTAAGCGACCCTTTTCCTACTCACTAGACAGCAAACTGTCACAATTATCAATATATAAATCTTTCAAAAAAAATGCCAAATACTAAAATTACAGATTCTACGATCGGCTCCTCTGATAGTGGTCTCCGTTTTCCCCATGCGATTAAATGAACTCGTTCATCAAGGAAGTGGAGACAAGGTTCTTCTCATCGTGGTCGACCGTGAATAATCCAATACAAGGGGAGAGGAAATGGAAAGGTACGAAACGAAACTGTGCAAATAAATGAAGACTTTATTCAAAGAATACACCATAGGTCTGAGCACAACGATCCCACTGATAAACTAGCCGAAAGATTCTATGTTCCCAGAATTCTTGTAGCCTTGACGAGACCTAATCCTCCACAGCGTCCTTGAGTTCATCACCCGAGATGAAGCACTTCCCTTTCGGGAGCTTTTTAGGGGCCCAAACACGTAGAAATCTCGGGGTGACATGTCCGGGCTGCAGGGTGGATGGTCAAGCTGCTCCCACTTGAAATTGACCAGTTCCGCATGTGTGACCCCTAAGAAGTGTGGACGCGCATTATCATGGAGAAGAGCCACACCTTCCTTGGCGTTGAATAGTGGCTTATTTAACACCTTCCAATGTCAGATATCGAATAACTCCTCGCTTCTCCTCAAGCGTCGAATTTTGCTATGTGAACGCCATCCTGTCCTCACACACATTGCCGCGTCAGTTGAATGGTGCTTTTCATAAGAACCTCTGCTCTCTTCTGCGCATGCTCCGATCCATGCCGGAGACTCCTTTCGCATCACTAGATGTGTCTCTCTACGTTCTCCCATAGCGGAATAGGCAAAAAAGTTAACAGTTACGCTGTTAAGACGTTTCGCACCTTTTTATTTGAATACCCCTTGCACTTTAGAAATATCAAAGATGAAAGTCACTACTGAATTTAAAAATTGAAAATGTAATTAAAGCAAATTCGTTTCCTAAAGTTTCTGTTGTTGTTATTGCTGTCGTTTATAATCATAAACTAAATAAATTTATCCTACCTTTTCACTAGTGGGACCTTTTCCGCCTCTAGCTTTCCATGATGACATGTAGTCCTTACAATTTGTCTCGTAGGGTGGTGGCAATAAGCGTTTCACAGTCTTGCAAATATATAGCATGAAGGAATTTAAAAAGGGAAAAAGAACATAATTCATTACAGAAGCAAATATTTTATCTTTCACTTTGAAAAAGATTGTTTTATACATACTAAATGAGAAAAGTGAATAACTCACCTTTTTTAAGCGAAACATGTTAGTAAATCCTTTCTTCAGACTGTATCCAAAGGAGTAGGGATTCAATATATTTTTGGCATGATGGATTGAGAGTTGCATTTCTGCGTTTGTAATTCTTGGGTTATATTGTTCGCTAATTACATCAAATACGTAGACTTCATCTGTAAACATACAGTTTAAGACAAATTAAACAAAATTGGCGTCAAATCTAAATCCGCATACTCTTCTGTTAAACTAATATACATCAAAATTGTATCGGTATTCATAAAAATATAAATTTAAACTACTTTAGTAGCTTTATTTTTTTAGCTGCGGGATGCCGGCAATAAAATTAACATCGACATTACTCAAATGAGAGAAAGAAAACTTTAATCCTAAACAAACAAAGATTTATCATGTGATCAACACAGGTAAATAGTTACAACAGTTTATCAATAAATTTCGGAATTCAAGTAATATTAGACAAATAGGCACTTAATATGATAAGAGATACTTTCGTACGACTAGGATGGTACGTCCGCTCGGTATGAAGGAAGTCGTAGAAGTAATAAGTTGTAGGGGACGCGACAAGCGACAGTAGCGGAAGTGTGCAAGGTACCAACAACGGTCAAATGTTATTTTCGGTTGTATTATCCGAAAATCTGGGAATTTCGAATGATATTTCAATTGGCTACATGTGATGGCCGTGGTCCATGTATAAGCCGAAGCCTACCACCATACACTATCATTACTCATTCAGTCAAAAGACGGCGGTGGTCGAACCGGTCTGTGAGATTGTAAGTCAAACACATTTATTTGCCTCGGGTTATTATTTGCACGAGTATTTGACAACGTATGCTACGTACTACATTCTACTTTTATGGGTCATCAATCATTTGTGTAGGGGCCCGGGGCCTCAAGAAGTCTTAAGACATCCCTGGTCAGCTCAATGATATTATCCCACCTTGTACATCTAAAAAGAGATCTTAACAAATTAGAGCATGGGATAAAATTCCTCACACCAAGTTGCACTTAAGTCCCTTCGATCTGTTTCACACAAGGCAACTTTGTGCTAGTCAACTGATTTCTGTCTTTGCTTCTCTTATGTGAACAGGGAAGAGAATTCCTTTCTTACGCGGATACCAAGTAGACTGAAAAGGTAGTGTGGTACGGGAAGGATGTATCATCATAAAGGAAAAAAGAGAGTGCCGTACTCCTCGGTTCAATGATTGAGTCAGAAGAAACAAAAAGTTTTCTCCATTTTCAATACACAAGTAGCTACGTGCGAAGAACGTAGCTTAAACAATATATTTTTAGTTTAGTCAACTAGTGGAAAGGAGAACGTAGTTCTCGAGCGCTTGAGAGAGTGGCACAGTAAGGAGTACCAGTTGACCACTTGTGAAGGGTTATTTCTGTTCAAAATTAGCTAGTGACTGTCTGATCCTTCTATTAAATGCGGCACAAGTAGCCACGTGTGAAGAGCGTAGCTTAAGCAATATCTCTTTAGTAGAGTCAACTAGTGGAAAAAAGAACGTGGTTGTCGAGCGCTTGAGGGAGTGGCACAGTAGGGAGTACCAGTTGACCACATGTGAAGGGACCCAGGTTATTTCTGTTCAAAATTAACTAATGACTGTCTGATCCTTCTGTTATATGCGACACAAGTTGACTCGTGTGAAATTGCCATTACACATTTGAATGCCCCTAGGAATTTTGATCTTTATTTCCCACTCCTAAAGTGGCCGAAGATATTTCCTCTACCTCCCGCATAATAAAAAAGCACGCCTCCACTACAAAAAAAAACACGCTGGTTATGTACTAACAAAAGTAAACATTAATTCTGCTTACCTTATGTTGATTGTATGTATTTAAATCATTTCTCTGTATCACATGTACGAAAATTCACATATTTCGGTAGTTCGGGAAGTGGATGAAAAACTTAAAGGTTACATTACATTCAGACCTACATTAAATTGAATGATGTAGAGCCTTTTAAATTCTGTAGTGCACGTGTTGTCTTTGTCTGTGAGCAGTAGGAAACATGTTTCGTCCATTGCATTTCATTACGTATATTATCCAAGAAACATAATTGAATATGTTAACAAGGAATTAACGTGTGATTCTTACAAGGCTGTGAAACTGTCAATTTATATTTATTTTAAAAGCAATAGTTTTTTTATTATGAAGTACTTCGTATCATCAAAACCCCTAGCTGCCTTCATAACAGGTAAGCTAAAACTTTTATTCCACCCTTTTAAATGAAGAAAAAATTCAGTAGCGTTTCAATTCCAACAATATCCTATCTATGACTAAAATATATAATATTACACATTTAAATATATTTGGGGCAATACCTATTTCAGATTCGCAAGTACAAAAAGTGCGGATTAAGAAAAAAATCAAATTAAAAAATATATTCTATTATATAGTATGGAATATTTATTTAAATATAGCTCTTGTTTTCACCTTGTATTATGTACACTATTATTTCTCTAGAGTGGGAGGGGGCGGTATCGAAATATTCACAGGAAAAGGGGGCGCCAGTTCAAAAAAGGTTGGGAAACTATGATTTCAAACAATGCACTAAAAATTTAGCGGGAGAATTCTATCAATCAACTAATAAAATCGATCAATTTTGTCATCAATTTGCTTTTTTGATAGTAGAATATAAACAAGATGCTTGATTGTGGATGAAAAAAAATTGAAACTACCCTAACTCAGTAAAAGATGCATACAAGTAAATATTTTTTGTGTGCTTGATAAAAAGGTTTATATAGCATTAAAGTAAAAGCCAAAAAAAATGAGTTTTTATACTTTGATTAATTTTGTTTTGTCTAACGATGCTTTGGTCTGATGGTGTTTTTTATTATCCTTATATTGGGACTCGCGTGAAACACCTGTCATATGTTTGTAAACCGGCGGGAAAAAAGGTTGAATCCCCTGCTGTATAACATTTAGTCGTGTTTTCACTTTCTTATTATTGTGTCCTGCCACCATCTGGCGAGTCTAAAGATAACTAAAAATAAACAGAAAAATTTGTTCTATATTGTGTGTGGAGTAATTAAATTAAATTATATAAATTAGGCAAATATCCAGAGCATAAAACGTAAAGTGGTATTATCTTTAAAAAACACTATCTTAATACGTTTTTTTTTTTTTTGTTACATTTAAGAATTGGGTAAAAGGAATTATTTCCCCTTTTCACAAAAATGTGTGGTCACAAAAAATGAAATGACTAACACAAAGTTGCATTGTGCGAAACCATCCTAAGAACCTTTTAGGTTTCAATTTTATGTATAAAAAACAGTCTTGCTTTTAGAAATATCACAAAAGCAGTTTTTCAGTAAGATTGCATAATATTCCTCCAATAAAAATTCCAACTTTCCGATTTCTTTCATTATTTACTGTAACTTCTTAGTGTCAAGTGGTTATTCTCATTTTGTACTTACTACAATTTAAATGAGTGATCAGCAATGTGTGTTTAAAGAAGGAACAAAATGTGTGTATAAAAAAGTAAATCAATTTTCAGAAGAAAAAGCATATCTCCGCACAAGGAAGTCGAATTAAAAGTGATTTTAAGAAAACTCGAACACTTTTCCTTCCTAGACTGTCCAACCTTGAAATTCAAAGTGCTACTGCATTCTTACAAAAGCTGATGTTCCGTCGTTAAATATATTTCAATAATAAAAATTCAGAAATCGCAAGTGGTCATTGTTTCCTTTTAACATATTTAAAAATTATTTTTTGTTCGTTTGTTTCAAATTGGCTAAGCCATTTTCAGGCACGGCAAGTCCCCAATAGTGGAAGGCATTTCATTGGTGGCACCATCTAGTGACAGCTTCCGCTACCAAATTGTGTCATTTTTTTTTAACATTTATAAACCCCGTGCACCACCGAACGTATAACACGGGAGTGAACAACACAGACAGAAGAAAGGATTACAACACAAACATCCATGCCTTCTCCGGGATTCGAACCCAGTCCCTGCGGCACCGCAGTCAGCTTCACTGACCACTATACCGGATGGGCGGCAAATTGTGTCATTTGAATGCTAAATATTGTTACTATTTAATTTTGTTGAGAGTGCCAGAGCCAAATTGAGACTCTAGGGTCCTTCACATGCCACATAATCATATGTCATGTGTGCCTATGATTTTCGCATCCAGAAAATCTATCGACTACTGCCGGGATCGAACCTTGGGCTTACGAGGTGGGCACGCTAGCGAACAGCTACCGAACAATAATTATAATATTTCAAGAATCACAAAATATTGTTATAGATTATTAGAATAAGAGAATCCCAGTGGCTGAGTGGTAGTGCATCGCGAGATTCAAATCTCGGGCTGGACAAGGTTGACTCAGCCTTTCATCCCTTCACTGGGATAAAAGGCTGACTGGGGGTTTCGCGTCAGACTGACCACCTGATCGGCTCATACATCTCAGGGCCCAAGGTCTCGTATACTGATATGGGCACAGTAGGCCTTGGCCCTCATGGGCTGTTGCGCCACCGAGTTAAGTGATAAGAATAAGTAATGGTTGTTATTACTCACTTGCTCCTGAATCAACTATATCTGGCTCTGCATCAGGCTTATCCAACTGAGAATGAACCGTGTAGCAAGCATACAAAACATCATAATCAACAGTTGCAGCCCGGATGTTTTTAAAGTCATCGATACTGAAACGGAAACAAACAATTATTTTACAAAGAACACGCATTATTTCCTCAATTTTTCACTTATTAAAGAAAAAAATTCTATGCTTATGAATTTCATTAGCACACACATATATGTTAATTTATTTCCATGACTATATAACTCTCACATATCACCTCAAATATTATTGGGAAAAGTGGGTTCGAACGTAACTTCATTTACAAGTTGTTGCAGCCGCCCATGTGGTGTAGTGGTTAGTGACGCTGACTGAGGTGCCGTGTTCGAATCCCGGAGAAGGCGTGGATGTTTGTTAATGTACAGTGCTCTTTTGCGACAAGGAAGTACTCTAAATAGCCTTGGAGCCGCAAGTCCTCTCGTGAGGTTGGTGGAAGGCCCCTGACCACCCCCAGGGTGTTCTTCCTCATAATTGGGGCGGAACCGAGCAAAAATCGTACTGTCACTTGCATGGTGCTTAAGGTATCCGAACACGTTCTGAGTACTATTTAACAAAATAGCATACTAAAACATTATAAATGCTCTTTTAGGACTCAATACCAATAAATATTACTATTAAACTATCAAAATTTAAAATAAATTACCTGAATTTTACAAAAATCACAATTATATGTGAAATTTTAGCAATATTTTTGAAAAACTTCAAAGCAGTTAGAGAAAAAAGTAATGAACATATATTAGTAGAAGTATTACTAAAACAAATTAGATGCATTTATCTAGACAATGTACTAAATTTTTAATTTTTTTATAAAAATGTGAAACTTTTAGAGTTTATTGAGTAAACATTATAAGAAATGTTGCATTTTTTATGAGACAATTATTTAAAAAACAAGCCATAACTCATAAAGTATCAAGTATAACTCAAAAGCATACAATAAGAAATATTTTAGTACATTCTCTAGAAATAACTTAAATATCAGATTCAAAAAGTTTTATAGAAATACATTCGTAATATTTCGAGTTATCAGACTCGCCATGATAGATTTTGAGCAATTTAAATGCCCACTTCTGGTAGATCAAAAACTCACTTCCGGTTTTTCTAAATTTATAAAATTGATTGTAACTTGGGCTCTAGGTAGTGTAGAAACAAAACAAAGTATGTTTCGTAAAGTCAAAAGATAGCTCTATTCAATAAAATAAAAAAACAAAAATATCTGTCTTAACTGAATTTGGTCATTTTCAACGTGTTCGGATACCTTAAGGCTAACGACAGGCGTAAAAATCTAGCCTTTAGCCGCGATGAATTTCGTAAACCTTGATCTGATGTTACTGTCGATAAGGTGGCATAAGCAACAACAACACAAGTTGTTGCTGCTATCTACCTGATTCCTAACTGAGAAAATTCTTTGAAAGTTAGTTAGTTATGCTAGATAAGTATTTCTAATAATCCATTAAAAAATATCATGAATTAGCTCTTTTTTGGAGCAAATTGTATCAATTTTAACTAGCTGTGGTAGGAATTATTTTTGAAGTTATTGTATGTACTGAGAATGTGCAAAGTCAAACAAAAGCTCTTCGGTGTTTTGGTGTAGACCTTAGAAAGAGAGAATACCAAACTGTCAATCAGCTGCCGTACCGTATGCTTTAAAATGAAGCCAAAACCTAAGCTCAGAAAACTTCAAATATCTTAAAAACTAATTTGATAGCAGATCTGAAATTCAGTGGCAAGCTTCCCAATGATATGGGCAACAAGAAAATACAAAAAAAATAAGAAAAAAAATCGATATTATTTAAATTTATAGGGTACTGTGTAGCCTGAAGAAAAGAATTGTGCTCATTCCAAAACAAATCGTGAAGTTTGTGATGGATCTATACGCGACCTTAGTACTAATCCTCTTGGGGAAACTTTGGAGCCAGCATTCGCGTTAACTCACAGCCTCTCACGAAGAAACCTTGATATTTAAATTAGTTTGACTATATAAAGTCTGTGTGGGTTTTGTAGATGTAAGATAGAAGGAGCAGGAGGGCTGTTGCGGTGATTCGCAAGGGAGAATATTTCATTGAGTATTTTATTATCATAATTCAAGTTAAGGAAGGAGTTGCTAAGATAATAAATAAGTGGATTAAGGATCTAAGATAGATTGAATCAGATTTAGTTAATCGGATCACTTGCGCTTGTTCACTTAGACGTGTTTAATTAGAATAGATTGCTCTTTTTATGTATCACCCCGATGGTCTTTTTTGGAGCTTCACTGGTGATTGATTTAGTGTGTGTTTGAATAGTAATAAAATAATTATTATTATGGAAGTTTCTGGTGATCCCACACCCTTAAGTAGGCAAGACGGTGAAGGAGCGGCGCTAAATAGGCCGCGCCCACAAGTTACGATTTTAATATTCAAACAAGAATTACATTAGTTGTGTGTGTGATCTTTTTACTCTTAAAAAAATTTTTCTCTTTATTGTATTAAATTCTAAAATTAATGCAATTTATACAAATTTTAATTACCCAGAATTGAGAAAGAAATGTAAATGGAACTTATTTTATATGGCTGTGAACAAATATCAAGTTATTTTATATCACAATATGGTTGAACTAATCAGCTAGGCATTAATACAGTAAACTTAAAAACAAATTAAAAGGAAAAAGTAATAATTTAATTCAATACTACACAATAATAAATCATTATTTTAAACTGAGATGGGGCAATCTCTATAATAAATTTTTGATTGGGATTGTTGTATAATTTCTGATTACATATTCATTTTTTTCTGATGAAATAACGAGAAGGATTTATTAATAAATGTAGAAAGAATTTTTCAATAAAAACGATTAACACACAGTTTTTCATACAAAACCTTTTTGAAAATATGAGAACGGTTGAACCAGCACTGCTTATTATTAGAATTACAAATCTATGTGGTAAGGTAATATTTTTAAAAATGTTTATATATATTTACCCGCAATTTCTGTTTACTTCTCCTATTACTTTAAATTCGGCATAGCAGTCTTGCATCATTTTCTTAAATGGAACAAGATAAGGTTGATAGTTCTCGTAAGTGTCATAGGCTAATTTCTTTATGATATTTGAATTGGGCACCTGTACAAAGACAAAACATTTAATGTAACTAAAACCACTGTGCTTAATAACAGCCAACTTAAAAATCTCAGCTTTTACCTCTCAACCACTGTCTGGGCAAAATTTAATCGCCATTCTTAATTTGTTATAACAGAAAATCAGCCACGCATGTGCTTCCCAACGTGAACTTGAAAAATAAGATTATGGTAATCACAAAAGATACGACCAGTGTTACCATTTTGGAGATCCTTTGTCACCCTTCACGACAAATTCGGCAAAAAATATGATATCACCAAGGAATTATCGAGAAGGCTCTAGGATCGATCCTTCTAGAAATTACCATGAGGCAAAAGTCAGTGTAGTTTAGAAGAGAGTTCAGTTGAGATCGGAATCTGGTTGTGCATTGACAACGATAAGAGCGAGAGAGTACCTGTCTGAATTCCTGCTTGAGGAACTGTCGAAGACAGCCGTTTCTGGTACGTTGTAAAGCTTGCTTACAACGAGTGCGGTTTGTACTATTGTAAATAATCTGTTATATTTCTTTGTATATACACGACGATTTGTTAGTGTAGTCAACCGTTCGTCCTTGCCCGTTAATAAATCCGTTATTATTCAATTAATTCAAGTCTTCAGCCTAGTGGTCGAGTGGTAGTGCATCGCTCTTCCACACCACAGATCCGGGGTTCTAACCCGGGTTGGGCAAGGTCGACTCAGCCTCTCATCCCTTCAGTTGGTTCTATAAAATGAGTACCAAGCTGGGTCTCAGAAACTAAACAATGGGGGTTTACGTCAGGCTGAACACCTGGCCGGAACATCCGTTCATGCACCTTAGCGCCTAAGGCCATGAAAGCTGAGGTAGTAGGCCTTTCCCTTTCGTGCTGTTTCACCTCTGAGTTTAGTTTATTTAGCCATCAGGTACTCTCCCCCCTCTCAAAGTTGCAGCAATTTGTTGTCAGTACTATAAATACTATCAATAGTATCTATAACACTGATGTTATCAATATTATCAATAATATGGAGGATTATTAACACTAATAAATACTATCAGTTGTAATGATAGTATTAATCACACATAAAAAAATTTCTAAAATGTTAGATATTGTTCTGACTTATTTGCTTAGAACATAACTGAATTTTGAACTGCGTATGTTAACCCGTTAACCCGGCACTACTCGCGCAGGGTGTGTCATACCCACAGTCTAACTTTTTTTCAACGCTCCTTCTAAGCCTTTTTTGGAAAATGGTTAATTTCTCGTGTAGCTGACTTTAAGGTCATATCCTTTGAGGGACCTTAGCTTGTAGGCAAATTCTAAATATATATTTTTGGATTCTGCCTCTTCGGGTATGTCATACCCTGCGCGTGAATCACCGTTACTGTTCTCAATGCATGAGCACATTTTAAATCTTCCTTATTTTATGGCGTTTTATTGTAGTTATGATGAAGAAATGTGATATCTAAATAATTTAATAAATACAGTATATAATAGATATAGTACAACAGTATTTTCGGATGAAGAAACTCTCTTCGCGGTTATGATGAGGAAAAAGCAAATGAAGAGTATAAAAGTAAGTATGATTCCTCCACTGAAATCGATCTTGATTTAGAAAAGGGAGACACTGTTGAAAATAAATGTTTTATCTGTAGAGACACAAAAACATTTGAGAAGAACATAATTTTAAAGGAGATAACTGGTACACATCTTATCCACTTTCAGATGAACTTTTGAAAAAAAACTAGTGCTGGAACAAAATAAAAGAAAATAAAAAAGAAATTCCAAAATTTTTAAATTTAAAGAATAAAGAAGTTTACTCCGATATGTTTAGTTTGAAAAAGATACAGATTTAAAAAAAAGTTAAGATCCAGTGAAAACATCACACTCACTCACGACGCGATTAAAGGAGTATATAAACAATGCTCTGAATGCCCTTATAAAAAGAAAAGAAAAACTAAATTTACGTGTGAAAAATCTAATAAACATGTTGTACTTCTTACTTTTCTATTTTTTTAACCTTTGTATACAAATTTTACGGTAAAAACACAATATAAACACCCTTGGGTATGACACACCCTGCGCGAGAACTTTAGGTCGTTTTTTTCACGCGAGTGATGCCGGGTTAAGAACAATGAGATTTTTCCTGTTAAGCCTAACTCCATTTAAAAATTCGTATAAAATTATTACTGTGATAAAATATAGCAAAATTCATAGTTTATAATCATTCCAAATTCCATACGTTCCAAATCCAGGTCACACCGGTGTGATCACGGGCCTCAGAACGGGCAAAACACAATCTCGCATATGATGCCGTGTTCTCTGAGGTGATTATATGTATGTGATCATGGTCCTGAATGAGTTAAAAAAAAACATCCAAGCCTATCTTTATCTTGATTATATTAAAATAAACAAGATATCAATCATTGGCATGGCCAAGTAATTTTAGCGCGTTTTTCACATGTTGTATTTTACAATAATGCAAATAATGAACTTTTTACTAACAGAAAGTAGTACTATACTTTAAAAAAAAAATTTTTAATTTAAAAATTATTAAATTTAAATATGATTCGGCTCATCTAGGGCACAAATGTGACCAAATGCCGAAAACCCGAGGTCAATCGGTTAATTATTGGCTGAGAAAAAGGTACGACAAAATATGGAACGAAGACGAAGACGAAATTTGCGTCCTAATGGCGCTTTTTTTACACTACGTGAAAAACACGCTAAAAAGATATACATATGTTAAACAAGATATCAATCATTGGCATGGCCAAGTAATTTTAGCGCGTTTTTCACATATTGTATTTTACAAATATGCAACTAATGAACTTTTTACTAACAGAAAATAGTACAATACTTTAAAAAAAAATTTTAAAAATTAAATAAAATTTTTTTTAATTTAAAAATTATTAAATTTAAATATGATTCGGCTCATTTAGGGCACAAATGCGACCAAATGCCGAAAACCCGAGGTCAATCGGTTGCTTATTTGCTGAGAAAAAGGTACGACAAAATATGGAACGAAGACGAAGACGAAATTTGCGTCCTAACGGCACTTTTTTTACACTACGTGAAAAACACGCTAAAAATGGTCTGAGAAAACTTATCAAAGTAGTGTGTGAGGGGGTCCTTTATGTGTGATGCCACTCACTTAGCTTTCAATTTAAGACTTTAATAATCAATACAGAAGAACATCGTTTATCCTAATCAATTGGGACCGGACACCGTACGGATACGTGATTGTTCGGATAACCAAAAACCGAATACGATCCATGCAGTATATGAAACCGGACAGAAATTGTTGACTTTTCAACATTATAAAACTGTGCTAGAGACGCTCCTTTTTCTCCCTTCGTGAGACGGTTCAATATTTCAAGACGTTGCGCTTCCGTTTTGAATTCGAAGCCATAGCAGTGCACAACTCAACAAAAGAGCACGTATTTGGAAACAAACTGACCTGATATTCCGCGCAGATGTCTACCAAATCACACACAACTGAAATTCCCCAAATATCCCCCACCTTGGGTTTGTCCATCATTTTTGGTCTTACGCGAAACAACTGCTAACATTGCACTGTTCGAAAACGTATCCAGGTATTTGAGGCTCCGGATAATAAACATTCGGATGAACGACGTTCTACTGAATAAGTAAATATGATAGTTGAATTTCAATAATTTTATCAAAAGCTTTACTTATAGGTTAAAATAGAATATAAGACGTGCACCAGATTTTGTCATTTGGTGATCTGATAATGATTTCCCTCTGACAAATTATTTTTGTAAGCCCTTATGATATTCTTGTAAATTTAAGCGGGAGAAAATCCCCCCTATGACTCCAATTATTTGATTAACAGCAGATTTATTAGCAGACACGAACGAACAGATGACTACACGAAAAACAAGTCGACGCATACACACAAAGAAACAGTATATCAGATTATTTACAATAGTGAAAACGCACTCGTTATAAACAAGCTCTACAACGTTCTAGAACCTGCTCTCTACAACCTCTAACATGAAGACAGATAAGGTCTCTCTCTTATTGTAGTCAACGCATAAATAGATTCTGATCTCGACTGCACTCTATTTTGGAGTCCCCTGACCTTCGTTACAAATGTCCTTTAATATCCTTTTGAAATTTCTAGAAGAGTTTATCCTAGAGTCTTCTCGATTATTCCTTGTCGATATCCTAATTTTCGCCAAATTTGTCATTAAAGGTGATAAAGTTACCAATCTGGTAACCCTCTTCACATCTATGGTTACCATAGTTCATGCTAGGAAGCGAACACCTGCAAAATTTTCTCACAAGGAGAGTGTTGTTGCAGGGAAAATAACACACGTAGCGTGTTTCCATATTAACTTTTTCAACAGTCCGGCTATCTATGCGATATTTAAAAATCCCCAAAATCATCAATTTATATCTAATATTTATTTTTAACCGTTTGACTATTAATAATATTAATATTATTTTTCAATAAATAAAACAATGGTTTTCTATTGGTGATAGATTGTTTAGTATTATCGATATATACAACCTCTGACAATAAAGTTCGGTGAATACTCCTGTAACAGTAACGTAGATAAAGTATTAACGAAAGTTACCTTATTGTCCTTCGAAATAGTCACCTTCCATAACTATGATCCCTGAGATCTGCTATACATGTCCTGGAAACTTTGTAAGGAGTCTTCTTTTGGGATGGAGTTCAAGAGCCTCGTCACGTTTCGTTGGATGTTTGGAATATCGATAACACTTGTTCTCATCCCTAAATCTGGGTAACGATTTGTCGCACGGATTCGCGGTTAATATGCAGTTAATCAGCTATCATGCGTGCAGTTAAGTGCCAATTAGTGATTAATTTCCTCACTGACGGATGTAGCCAGTCTTCCGCTACGAGGATTGTCAGAAACACTTTCCCTGCTTTTCAAAAACGGGTGAACCAATTGTACACACACTTCAACGTCAGTGCTTGATCTTTATAAACAAGAACCAGAATCACATAAGTTTCTCCTGGTGTCTTGCCAAGTTTAAAGCAAAACATTAAATTGATCTTTTGTTCGTTCATTTTCCTGTTCTCAGTTAAGAGCCAACGTACTAAACAAGCGCTTTGTAAAACAAGTCTTACACGGAACACAAATGAGTCTCAAATGAACAACGGTGAGAGCAAATGGTCAACACCTGCCACTACGCATGTGCAGCGTTTTGTTTCACCAGTGTTGCCAGATTGGTCGTTCTGACTTCATTCACCGAATTTCATTGTCAGAGATTGTATAGGGAACTATTGATTTAACTACAATAATGGAATTGTTGATGTTTAAGGAATATTGTGGGGTTTTTCTTTCGAATTCATCCCATTTGCTGAAGTAATGAACAAGGAATAGTAAATATATCTTACCGTTATGTTCATGACTTTGCCGTCTTTGCAGAAATGTGGCAAGCAAACACACCAATCAAAGGGCACCTCTTCGTCGATGATCCTATTGCAATACTTTCCGATATCGGGGTCTTCACACACCTTGCTTGTCTCGATTCTGGAGGAACATGTCAAAACCACACACACATTCAATAAATAAAACAGATAGAAAGTTATGGTAAGTGAGAAAAATACAGTAGATTTTGGTATTTCACTTAACAGCGAATTGAGAAAAAAAATACCATGCACAAGCTGTCCAAAAGTTGATAAATTCCGCGTTTGATATGAAAAATAAAATTTCTATTAGAGACGTGTGTGTATAAAAAATAAGGTCTATAACTACTTTTACCTAGACGAGGCCATGTAATTTGATATATTTTTTACATTTGTCAAAAATAAGTTACACGCTGTTCTTGAAAAAGATATTGGTCAAAGTATTGTGTATCTCCCATTATACAGGGTGGTCCCGAATTCATGGTACAAACTTTAAGGGTAGATACAGGACGTTTTAACAATCATTTATAGTATAGGATTGTATGAGCGCAAGTGACGCGGAGAGGCGCAAAAAGGGGAATGAAAGAAAAGAGGAATGGAGTTATCGGTTTATTGCGTTGCCGGTAGGGGGCAGTAGATGTCTAGCCTCCGTTCAATATGATGCATCTCAGTAGGGAAATGAGCCATTCGCAATTGTACTGACGTCTACGATGGTAGACAACCTTTGCCAAAAAGGCAGACATGCATTACATGTACGGCAAGGCAAATGGTAACGGTAGAACTGCACTACGAATGTATCACGATCAGTTTCCTGATCGACGAATGCTGGATAACAGAATTTTTCAACGGTTACATCGTCAACTTCGTGAAACAGGTTGGTTCCCCGTCATCAGACACGGTGCTGATCGACGAAGAGCTGTACGCAGTCCAAGCCTGGAAGAAAGCATCTTCAACGTTGTGGTTGATAGACTAGAGCAGCGTTTCTCAAACTAAGGGGCACGCCCCCTAAGGGGGGAGTGATAACTCAGCGTGAGCATACTGAAAAGTCGTAAACAAATAATTATTTTAAAAAATTATTAATTTACTGAAAGTATACAATCAAAATACATTCTGACATAATAAAAAATAAAATACCCATTTACACTGAAATAATAAACTTGTAAATGGATCAGTACTGCACAGTGCATTTCATACTTAATTTTTACAATACTATAAGAGCAAGTTTAATAATTACCAGTGACCCCATAAGTTTGTCACATATAAAATTATATACAAAAATTAACATTTATCTTAGTAATTTGTATGGTTTATAATTAGTCCCTTAACTGTAGATAAAAAGGTACGCGATTTGCTTCACAATGCCACCATTTTCCACGCAGGCACGCGTATTATGTGATGTATTTGGGGGGCAGGGGATAAATAAGCAAATCCTCTGAAATAAGTAAGTCCTATGCAGACACTGTCAAGGTCCTTTTATGCATTCCAAAGTCTTCGGTATAATTTTATGGATAGCGATGCAGAAAAGATCGTACTTTGGAAAGATATATACATAGGTCCAGGGCAATTAACGCTTTGGGTGAACGAGACTTTTATATACACCGTTGGGACTTAAGATGTCAAAGTCGTATAGTACCTTTAGCGTCAAAGTATAGTATTATTGAATTCAATGTATTGTTATTGTAAGGAAGGGGGGAGGGGGCTCGGTGAAAATTATGATTAAATATTGGGTCGCAAATATTGAAAGTTTGAGAAGTACTGGACTAGAGTCAAGTACAAGAGCTTTTGCTTATTACTTAAGTGTGAGTCATCAGACCGTTTATGGAGTGTTAAACGAAAATCACTTACACCTCTTCCATTTTCATCGAATACAAACTTTGAATCCGGCAGACGCAATGTGCGCTACTGCTGGAACTTAATAGCTCATGTGCTGAACAGACATTGTAAGCATCTACACTTGTCAAAGATGTCTTTAATAAACACTTCGTCTTTCCTTTTGTCTCTTATTTTTTGTGTTTGTGCCTCATCGTGTCACTGGCGCCCATACATTCCTATAGAATAAATGATTCTTACAATGTCGTGGACCTACCCTTGAAGTTTGTACCATGAATTCGGGACTAGCTGTTGCTTTACCGTTGGTTTCTCCATTAATGATTATATTGAAGGTAATGATTTCTTGTGTTTCAAATTTTCATGAGACTATCAAAAAACTATCTCGTCTATCGAAAGTTGAGAATCATGTTATACGAGTTACAAATATCAAAGTGATATTAAAATATTTATCACAGAAATAGCTTCATCTTTATGAATTCTTTGCTACATAACAATAAAGACAGCTTAATAATTAATGAATACCCTGTACATAATTATTCGAAAACAGTTGTAAAGCGTCTGTCCGCGAGCCTTCACTAATCCTCTTGGGGTAAATCTGTTTCTTTTAAATGTAGTTCTGTATTGAAAACTTTCTCCTGAAGAAGACACGATTTATGTGAATGAAGTGTTCTATTTAAGCATTAACTTTTAGATACGCGAAGTTAGTGGTTAGTGGGAAGTAGTTGAGAGCCAGTCGAGAGTTAGTCGACGATTAATTGCTAAATGATTAAAGATTGTTGATTGACGATTTAGTAAATAAAATAGAATTTAATAATAACGACCGGAGGTCGAACAACTAAGAACGGAATTACGGTAATTTAGACAGTAGACATCCAAAGTGTCCAAAAGTAAGTTATTTGAATTATAATCAAATGTTAAGTATTGCTTCTGCCTTGTAATTTAGCCTGTACTTAGTAGTAGTGCGCATTTCTTACCCTTGTAACTGCCTCTTACGTCATTACTTGGGGTAACCAAAAGTAATTAATAGAATCTCGGGGTAAATTAATATATTTAATGACATAAGATAGCACAGTTACAAAGAACAGACACTTAGACAATTACAAGACAAACATTTAGAGAAAATAAGTGAAAATAAGTAAAGTTTACATAGTCCAGGATTGGACATCGAAAATGGGGCAACGCACGCTTGTCCAGATCCAAACTCTCTCTGACGATACTACAGTGTTTCGTACAGTCACACTTCCGGTCCAAGACAATACTGTAATGGCGGCACCTACATTTCGGTCTTGGAACTATACCGTGCGTTACAGACTCCCCCTCTGGTTCCGTTGACGTCTCGGCTCGGAAACAGGAGGTACTCTTTTTGGGGGGGGGGCATCCTCTTTTCCTCAGAGGAGCTTCTTCTAAGACCAGGGTGGTCCATACACTTTTCCTATGATAGGAAACTTTGATTGCCAGGGTGGCACTTCTTCCGAGACCAGGGTGGTCCATACACTTTTCCTATGATAGGAATCTTTGATTGCCAGGGTGGCACTTCTTCCGAGACCAGGGTGGTCTATAAACTTTTCCTGTAACAGGATTTTTTTGATTGCCAGGGCGGCACTTCTTCTGAGATCAGGGTGGTCTATACACTTTTCTATAACATGAGTCTTTGATTGCCGGGGCGGCACTTCTTTCATGACCAGGGTGGTCTATACTTTTTCTATGGAAGTCGTTGCTATTGGATGGGGCCCTCCCCCTGGTTGGAAACATGATTCAATTTTTTCCGCTTTGAATTAATTACAAATTTAAACTTCGATTTTTAAATTTTATATATAAACAGACCAAAATTAAATTTGACAAAATATTACTAACAGAATAATAGTACAGTATTATGCCACAAAAAAATAATATCTTACTTTCTTACAATTTACAATTCAAAAAATTTCATGAATTACAAAAAGGAAAACTAAAAATATTTTCGTTTTTATCATTTTTAATACATAATCAAAGTAAAAAACTTTTTCAAAGTTTTAGCCCAAAAAAATACATCTATACAAATAAATAAAATTGAAGTGTCTGTTTGTAATTTCAAATTAGCAGCTTTTTACTTAATGCACTAAAAGTATATACGGTACTCATAACAAAAAACCAATTTTTAAATTTTTTGTCTGTCTGTCTGTCTGTCTGTTTGTTCCGGCTAATCTCGGAAACGGCTGGTGCGATTTTAAAAATTCTTTCACTAATGGAAAGCTACATTAACGGGGAGTAACATAGGCTATATTTTATTCCCGTATTCTTACGGGAACGGAAACTATACGGGTGAACGTGAAACTGAATGCCAAGATGAACGCCAAATTGAACGCCAAGCTGAGCTAATGAAGTCGTTGTTTTGGTTACTGGCGACCGATGCTCTTCATGAGACATAACAGTGTTACGCGCACATCATAATTCGCTGGCACGTGCCATAATTTTTTTTTTATGATAGTTATCTCACTGTTCAGTTAAGTAGAGCATCGGCTGTTTCGGATGCACTTTTAAAAATAATAAATCAAGGCTTCATAAGCAAAAAGCAATGCAAGAAACAAAAAATTGATAAGTTTTAATCCTTTCTCTTTTTTTTATTTACATTTTTAGTCACATTTAAACAATAGTTATTATTTGCTTAATATTTATATTGTAATCGAAGAATAATAATTTTCAAGGTATCTTTCATTTTTCTACCTCTCTGTTTTTCTTAATTCAAATTGTTCTTAATTTCTTAATTGTGAGTTTTTTCATTCGTTATATTTAAGCTGTTTTAAACTTTAACAGCTGAACTTTAAGTATAATAATTAGAAATCAATGTTAAACATTGTTAGGTTTTTATTCATGAAAATATTTCAGATTTTGATAAATTACTCTTAGGTTATTTTATTTAGTTAACTGCGTAGGTAGTTGTTTCTAAAATAATTCAAATTGTTCTTAATTTCTTAATTGTGAGTTTTTTTAATTCGTTATATTTAAGCTGTTTTAAACTTTAACAGCTGAACTTTAAGTATAATAATTAGAAATCGATGTTAAACATTGTTAGGTTTTTATTCATGAAAATATTTCAGATTTTGATAAAAAACATAGCATTTATGATGATGTTCACAATCTCAATATAAAAGAAGATTCGTGGTTGTGTGAAAGATCCATTTTAGCACCTATAAACGACCAGGTTACTGCGCTTAATCAGCGCATGTTAAATAAGCTTCCTGGTGAATCACAAACATACCTTTCCATCAATACAGTTTGCAATCCGGATGAAACGGTTAGTTATCCAACAGAATTTTTAAACAGTATAATTGTGTCTGGTCTACCTCCTCACAAGCTAGAACTTAAGATTGGCGTTCCCATCATACTACTCCGTAATTTAAACCCACCAAAACTTTGCAAAGGTACTAGGTTGCGAGTAGTGTCATTGCAAAGAAACGTTACAGAAGGTCGTATAATATCCGGATGCGGAAAAGGTAACATAGTACTTATACCACGAATTCCCATAATACCATCGAATTTCCTGTTTGAATTCAAAAGACTACAATTCCCTGTAAGTGTCAGCTTTGCTATGACAATTAACAAGTCACAAGGGCAAACGTTAAGCAAAGTTGACATAGATTTAACCAAGAGTTGCTTTTCACATGGCCAACTATACGTGGCATGTTCACGTGCGAGGAATGCCACTGGCGTTTTTGTTTTAGCTCAAGAAAATCGTACACCAAATATTGTATATAAAGAGATTTTTCAATAAATTTAATACTGTATATAGAGAGGATGTTTAATAAATTTATACGAAAAAAACCACACAAAAATTAACAAAAAACAAAGAAAATAAAAAAAAATAAAACAATAAACACCAAAAAGCAGAAAGAACACAAAAATATAAAAACAAAACATTGATTCACAAAGTAAAAAAATGACATTAAACTCTCTCTGTCTATATATATATATAGCGTGTATGTATTTCTTAACGTGGAATACAGAATTATTAAGTTTTCGTAAGATCTGTGAATTGAACAAAACACTTTTTTGTAAATTTCTACGTGAACGAAGTCGCGGGTAACAGCTAGTGTTTACATATAAATAGAATCATAATGATTTAATTTATATTTGTATGTAGAGGAAAACATCATTATCTGATGATTTCCTGTACATACAATATCCAAACTAATTTCGAAGTCAATTACAAACATGATCTCTTTACTTTTATCGCAAAGTACAAAAGAGTGAAAAACCATTCTTTTTAAGTTCTGCTGGTATCGTGTTGATTACCATTAAGGTGACATGGTACTATTTATAACAAAATACTTGATTTAACGGTTTTCACCCATTTTTGGTTAGCCCCTATGTGTATGCATTATGCAAAACATACAGTTTTTGTGCACAAAATAGTACAAAAAGCTAATTATTTAATTCTTTTCAGAAATTTTTTAAAATTATGAAGTGGGTTTGTGAAGCTCTTCTCCCATAATTGACGTACACGCATGAGTTTTGATTTGTAAATACACCGAACTATGTTTAACAAAAGCTGATACAGGTTTTGTGATAACATGTTTGATATATATTTAAAGTACTTTTCTAAGTGAATGCTTATTGAAAATTCCTTGAAAAATGTATAAACCCTGAATTTAACTATTTTTTTAAAGAAATAGGTATTGCTTTGTTTCTTAAATGCATACCAACTTTTTTCCCTCTATTAATAGTAATAGAAAAAAATATCAAAGCATTTGACACTATAGAAAAAAAAGTCAGTATTTTAAATAAAGGTAAACCAGCAATTTTTCTTCCTGACAAAATCAATTTGAATTTTTAATTTGCCACTGGGATGTAAATAAAATGAACCTAAAAATTATTATAACTGTGAGGGTTTTTTAACTTAGAACTCTTAAATTTTGTGGATTACAGAAAAACACAAATAAAAAAATAATTTAGGCCAAAAAAATTGCTTTGATCTTTTGACCGATTTTATTTAATTGAATCGCATTGTCCCTTTAAAATTCAAAGCTATTAAAACAATTTTTTGATTAAAATAATAATTGAAGGGGAATATTTTGATCCGGAATGTGTGTGATTTGTGTTTACTTTTATTATTAAAATAGTAATACGTGCAAGATTATGGCCCTTTCTCTTCTTAATTTATTTCTACTTATATCAAAGTTGAAAGTTCATCAGTTGTTTGCTTTGATACCCGCGTACTACACCAGTTATTCTACAGTTTTGTAGGCCTATTATAGTTAAATATTAATCTACCTATCCCTACTATTGATCCACCTTAATGATGATTTTAACTATATATATATATATATATATATATATATATAAAATTGAAGTGCCTGTTTGTAATTTCAAATTAGCAAATTTTTACTAAATGCATTTAAAGATATATACCGTACTTATATCAAAAAATCAATTTTTTAAAATTTTTGTCTGTCTGTCTGTCTATCTGTCTGTCTGTCTGTCTGTCTGTTTGTTCCGGCTAATCTCGGAAACGGCTGATGCGATTTTAAAAATTCTTTCACTAATGGAAAGCTACATTATCAGCGAGTAACATAAGGTACATTTTATCTCCATATTCCTACGGGAACGGAAACTATGCGGGTAAAACCATGGGACTTTGCTTAACTCCCCACCAAGTTGGCGCAAAATTATGCATTTGGTCAATAATGGAAATTTTAATAATGGAAATTTTTCACATTTACAACACAGTGAATTGAAACACAGTGTAATTTAGCATCTTTACAAAAAGCAATTTTTTAAATTGTTTTTTATTAAACGTATAACGTTTATTACGTTACGTTTGTTAAATGTCAAACTCAAAATTTGAGAAATATCGCGAAGTTGACTAAGAAGTTCTCTATTCCAACAATCCCAGATATTTTAATGCAAATTTTCTACCACATTTTAAAGAGGGAAACGAAATAGTTTTAGCGAATTGCGCGCGTGATATTGAAAATTTTATGGCAATTGACAGTTTCATAAAAAGTTTTGATTTTTTGAATGTTTATCACTTTGATTTTTTTAAAAATCTAATTATACAATATTCATATTTTGCACAAATTTTTCACTTATGCTGAACTTAGATATTTTACGTGGAAGTATTACTTTGAAGATATACTAGATATTACTATGGAGGAAGCCATACAATGTCACTCGCCGAATAAAATTAGGGAGCTTTACGCAATACTTATTCATGGATAAAGAACAAAGTACTTCATATCCCACGGAGTTCTTAAATTCACTGGAACTTTCGGGTGTACCCTCACATAAACTTCAATTAAAACTAAATGTACCAGTTATGCAAAATCTCGATGCTCCTCGACTATGTAAAGGAACGAGGCTTAGGATCACAAAACTGGTGCAGAATATACTTGGTGCCAATATTTTAACATGTCATGAAAAGGGATAGTGTTATCATACCCCGAATTCCAAGTATCTCCACTGACCTACCGTTTCAACTCAAACGATTTCAATATCCCCAGTTTTAATGTTGCTATTAACAAAGCTAACATTTCAGGTAGCAGGGGTGCATTTGGAAAAGCAATTTTTTTCCCATGGCCAACTATATGTAGCCTGATCGGTGTGTCCAATGCTCAAATCTTAACATATTTGCAACTGACGGAAGGACATATAATATGGTACACAGTTCTTTTTTGAGCTCTTTTAAAGAGAAATTATATATTAAACGAAGATACTTTCGATTTTTAAAAATATTAATAGCTTAAGTTGTTTAATTTTTGTTGTTAATTATTATAATAAATTACATTTTCAGTTTTTTTAAACTAAGCTCAATTTTAGAATTTTTAAATTTTATTGGTTCCAGTCAAGAAATAAAAAAAATTACCATATTATATTACTTACTTTTTAATGATAATGATTACGACTTTCACCGTTATTTAAAAACATCAACGCGAGCGGAGCCGCGGGTAAAAGCTAGTATATCATAAAAATGATCAGAAAACACTTTGGAAATATTATAGTTAAACAATACTGATGTATCTGAAAATTTCTTTACATATAAAAAATACTCCATACTATAATGCACACTTGATGAATGACAATAAAATTCTCTAATTTCAAATGTGATAATTAATTTACAAATCAATATTAATGAGATTAAAATAAAACAAATTCTTCAATATTAACTATCTTCTACTTTAGTACATCAAAACCAAAATAATAATATTTATATAATATTCATTATTAATCAAAAGGAGTTTCAGCAGTTAACATGAAATGGATTTATAAAACAATTCAAATACGTTTAAATAGAAATACCGTTCATAATTTAATTCATTCACTCTGAAGTTATCAATAGTACAAACTTGTTTACACTTAGTAAAAGTACTTGAAAATATTTTCCAAAAATTTTAAATAAAAACAGAAATGTAAATACTTTATCAATAACATACAAGGTTTCAAATGTTATATAGTAATACTTCGTAATCAATCATATACTTTCAAAAGAATTATTTTTATGTTAGGCATAAAAAGAACAGGAAAAAAAATTATTATAAGAATTGCAATAATTTCTTGATAACAAATCCATATACGTGTTATTAGCATAAAATTCTTAATTACGAAGAAAATATGCACTCATAAATAATTAACCTTCAAATAGCTTTAATCAGATCAACCGATAGAATGAAAATTTCGTTTTCAAAAGATTAGGAAAACTGACAAATGACTATCAACTTTAAATTCAATTATGTTGTTTTCCTGTAACACACAATATATACTACGAATAATAATAATAATCTTATACACACACACAAATAACAGAGCATGATTATTTAGAATAACAACACTTATCTGTTAACAGGTTTTCTGGATGAAAATATTCATTCGCAGGGTGCGAATCCTCTTATTGTCGGGATGACAAACACTTCCACCCCTAAGGCTGTGGGGGGGGGGCTAAGCGAGAGAGAGCTGGGGTCGGGCCGACGTTTAGGCGCCAATTGTAACTGCCTCTTACGTCATTACTTGGGGTAACCAAAAGTAATTAATAGAATCTCGGGGTAAATTAATATATTTAATGACATAAGATAGCATAGTTACAAAGAACAGACACTTAGACAATTACAAGACAAACATTTAGAGAAAATAAGTAAAAATAAGTAAAGTTTACATAGTCCAGGATTGGACATCGAAAATGGAGCAAACGCACGCTTGTCCAGATCCAAACTCTCTCTGACGATACTACAGTGTTTCGTACAGTCACACTTAGATAAACCAGTTTCTGCTGCAGCGTGGCCCATTAGCTCAGTTGGTTAGAGCGTCGTGCTAATAACGCGAAGGTCGTGGGTTCGATCCCCCCATGGGCCAGTTGATTTTTTTGGGAGAAATTTACTATTTTCCCTCCCTTATACTGAGCTAATATACAGTTTATCCACATATTTTATCATAATAAGCGAAATTGAGGAAAGAAATTTTAAGAGAAAACGGATGAGCATTCAATTTCTTGGAGATTTAGAACCATATTAAGATGTACTTCTAAAATACAATTGCATAAATTATCGTAAAATTCGGTATATAACGTACACTTTTAACACAAAAATTAAAATCGAAATTTACGGGTGGGCGTGTTATACGCCGGGTAAAAAAATAAGAGTTTAAAAAAAGAGATGAGCATAAGAAAATTAAAACTTATACATATATCGAAATATAGTTTATTTAAAAGAAATGACATACTTTATAAACTGAAAGGGTTGTACTTCTAGAACAGTGATTCCCAAAGGGACAACATTCTATGACAACATTCAGGGAAAACAACAAAATAATTTGGGGGTTAATGAGGCGTGAATGGGGTCTACAATAGTGACTCTCATTAAACCAGATCATGACTTTAATTTTAAAAGAAAATTTAATCAAGTAGAAACTAGATTTGCCTGTTTAACAGATTCATTTGTTAAATTTAATGAAGTTAATTTGGAGCAACAAGGACCATCATTTCGGCTTTTCTTGCCATAATTAAGCTAAGGAGTATAATATTGGATGCCTTGAATTTTCCTAGTTTCTCAATTTGACATACATAATCTCACAGGAAAAGGACGTTTTAACCTACGTTCAACATTTAAAGGCTTTTTATTCATATACCACAGTTGGCAATTAATTAATACAATCACATTGAAAAGAAAAAGAAAATGTCATATTACAAGAGGAATTGATAGGAATAGGCACTAAGCAGATCTTAAAGTAAAACTTAAAAACGGATATCAGCAATTTTAAGGAATGGATGAAGCACCAGATTCATCTCTCCCATTAAAAGCATTTGTTTGTTGCTCAGTTATTTTATGTAAAAGTTATTTTAAGTATTAATTAAATTCTAGTTTAATTAATTAACATGTGTGTCTTAGGTTTTAAACACTATATTTCACTACAGTTAGAAATTTAAATATTTTAAATTAAGTATAGCTCTATACCAGCTGTCAAAAATACATTTAAGTTGATAAATTTGCAAAAATTCATTATTAGAGGTGAGTAGGGGTCTACTCAAAAGTGAAAAACGTGGTAAGGGGTCTATGAGATAAAAAGTTTGTGAACCTCTGTTCTAGATGTATACTATTTTTTCAAAAGACTCGAATAAATGATTTCACAACATAAGTTCACGTACATTTCGTTTCTTTATAAAAAAAAATAATAATAATAAAAAAACGGGGAGCTTTTTATACAGCGAATGTACGTAAAAATTCAAAAATGCCGCTTGAAAGTATAGGTGAGCGTAAAACACCGGATATTACGGTAGTTAATTCTGGTAATAGAATTAACCTTAAATATTTCCCTAGACAGTAATACCTCGATTTAAGCTACCCTGACTTACGCAAATCCGGAGTTACGCGATTTTCAAATCTCGTCGATTCGTCTTTTGTTTGAGGGGGGGGGATTGGTAAAAATGGTAAAATTTATGAAATTGGTAATGAGGTTGAAGAAGTTGTCGATCTTGTCTGGCAAATAAATTTAAAAGTGGATAGTGATGACGTTCAAGAAGTGCTAGATGCCCCCAATATGGAGCTGACAATGGATGAGTTCATAGACAGAGATGCTTGAGGTCCTACACTAATGTAGGCCCTACATATGGCTCGACCGCGCGCGACTGCCGTCTTTGGACTGAAGGAGTAATGATGATGTATGGTGTGTGCTGGATTAGAACTCGCGACGCTCGGATCCGAAGCCCAGTAACATGGCCACTAGACAAAAGTGATCACTCCTGTCCTGAGGCTGTTACTGACTTACTTAGATACCGCCACAGTACTCCCCCACCAGTGAGTCGGTGAACGAACGAGATATTTGTTGTTATGGCGAGCGTGGGAGTTGTTACTATTGCGCCAAATGAGTCTGACGACTTTGCTGCGTCAAGTGAGTTTGACGACTTTGCTGCGTCAAGTGAGTTTGACGACTTTGCTTGCTTTTTTTTTTTGGGTAGATGGCGCCATGACACACCAGAAGGTTTCTGAGTTTTTCTTTTCAACCAAGGTCACCAATGTGTTGGATTAGAACTCGCGACTCTCGGCTCCGAAGCCCAGTAACATGACCACTAGACAAAAGGGATCACTCCTGTCCGGAGGCTGTTACTGGCTTACTTAGATACCGCCACAGGTGTTAGGCCTACGCCTACATATGAACGACGGTCATCACATGTAGCCAGTTGACATTTCGTCCGAAATTCCCAGTTTTTCGGAGAATACAACAGGGCAAAACATTTGATCGCTAAAATTATTTTAATCATTACCTTATTAAAGCTAAGTCGAGAATGAGACAAAGCCCCCTTTATGGCTGAAGCCCTGGGCCCAGGCCTAGTTGGCACATCCCTTAAGAAATCCCTGCTAATATGCGAGGATATTGCACCTCTAACAGAATGGTTTATCCATCACCATCCTGGTAGAAAAAACATTTTTATAGCAGATTTGTTTTTCTTTTCCCCCCTTAAATCTTGCTAAGTATATAAGTTTCATCTGTTGAGTCAATATTCATCAATAAATATAAGATACAAATTATTTATCGGGTAAAGTATTGGATTGCTCAAGACAATTTTGAATTAAAATCCTCCGAAAGAAATTGTAAGCGAGTTATTCTAAATACATGAAGTGATCAAAAATAAAAACAAAAAAAATATATAAGAAAATCCCAAAATAACACATTAAATATTTAAAAGCAATAAAAGTAATAAAATTAAACAAAAAACTGAAAAGGGAGCCCAAAATATCAAAAGGCAATTTCGGACTTAGGAACCAATTTTAAAAGGTGATTTTAAATGAAAGAAAACTTTAGAAATGCAGCAAAAGTTTTTCATTATTTTAATTATGTATTCAAAAATTTAACTGCTGGAAAAATTTTCAAACTTCCTTCTTTTTCCACATGCAAAAGAAGAAAAAAATTTCACCGGAAATGGTTGTAAATATACTTTTTCTCTTCCGCTGCTCTAATTAAAACAATGTAACAAAAACAATGCATTCTGCGTTTATTTTTAAAATATTTTTATTTATTTGTGTGTGTGTGAGCAAGATTTTCCTTTTAAACAGATTTAAAAATGAATTCCGGTTCACTGTATTTCTCAAAATTGAATAGATAAAAATAATGAAGCAGAAAGACAATATTATCTCCTTCAACTGTGTCGTATCCTCGGTAGTATAGTGGCCTGTCACGCGGAGACCGGGGTTCGATTCCCCGCCGGGGAGAAGTGTATTTTTTTTCTCTCTCTTTTCCAGATCACAAATTAAAATTGTGCATTTTTAATACTCTTAATTTGTAATATTTTCTGAACGGGATTAGTTTTTGTATTCACGTACTCTCGCAACCCTATTATCCACTTTGAAAAAAACCGCACGAAATCTAAACACGGAATACGCTGACGGGAATATGGAGCGCGTAGTCGAAAAATACCATGTGAAAAATAATAAATAATTGTCATTCATAATTATCAACAAAAAAAAAATAATAATTAATTTTTATTTAATTAACTTTTCAAAAAATTTATTGTTATTATTGTTAGTTTAATTTTCTTATTTTATTCTATACAAAAACAATGTGTAACTGGCGCTTACGTCATTACTTGGGGTAAGCCAAAAGTAATTAATAGAATCTCGGGGTAAATTAATATATTTAATGACATAAAGTAGCACAGTTACAAAGAACAGACACTTAGACAATTACAAGACAAACATTTAGAGAAAATAAGTGAAAATAAGTAAAGTTTACATAGTCCAGGATTGGACATCGAAAATAGGGCAACGCACGCTTGTCCAGATCCAAACTCTCTCTGACGATACTACAGTGTTTCGTACAGTCACACTTAGATAAACCAGTTTCTGCTGCAGCGTGGCCCATTAGCTCAGTTGGTTAGAGCGTCGTGCTAATAACGCGAAGGTCGTGGGTTCGATCCCCCCATGGGCCAGTTGATTTTTTTGGGAGAAATTTACTATTTTCCCTCCCTTATACTGAGTTAATATACAGTTTATCCACATATTTTATCATGATAAGTAAAATTGAGGAAAGAAATTTTAAGAGAAAACGGACGAGCATTCAATTTCTTGGAGATTTAGAACCATATTAAGATGTACTTCTAAAATACAATTGCATAAATTATCGTAAAATTCGGTATATAACGTACACTTTTAACACAAAAATTAAAATCGAAATTTACGGGTGGGCGTGTTATACGCCGGGTATAAAAATGAGAGTTTAAAAAAAGAGATGAGCATAAGAAAATTAAAACTTATACATATATCGAAATATAGTTTATTTAAAAGAAATGACATACTTTATGAACTGAAAGGGTTGTACTTCTAGAACAGTGATTCTCAAAGGGGTCTATGACAACATTCAGGGACAACAACAAAATAATTTGGGGGTTAATGAGGTGTGAATGGGGTCTACAATAGTGACTCTCATTAAACCAGATCATGACTTTAATTTTAAAAGAAAATTTAATCAAGTAGAAACTAGATTTGCCTGTTTAACAGATTCATTTATTAAATTTAATGAAGTTAATTTGGAGCAACAAAGACCATCATTTCGGCTTTTCTTGCCATAATTAAGCTAAGGAGTATAATATTGGATGCCTTGAATTTTCCTAGTTTCTCAATTTGACATACATAATCTGACAGGAAAAGGACGTTTTAACCTACATTCAACATTTAAAGGCTTTTTATTCATATACCACAGTTGGCAATTAATTAATACAGTCACATTGAAAAGAAAAAGAAAATGTCATATTACAAGAGGAATTGATAGGAATAGGCACTAAGCAGATCTTAAAGTAAAACTTAAAAACGGATATCAGCAATTTTAAGGAATGGATGAAGCACCAGATTGATCTCTCCCATTAAAAGCATTTGTTTATTGCTCAGTTATTTTATGTAAAAGTTATTTTAAGTATTAATTAAATTCTAGTTTAATTAATTAACATGTGTGTCTTAGGTTTTAAACACTATATTTCACTACAGTTAGAAATTTAAATATTTTAAATTAAGTATAGCTCTATACCAGCTGTCAAAAATACATTTAAGTTGATAAATTTGCAAAAATTCATTATTAGAGGTGAGTAGGGGTCTACTCAAAAGTGAAAAACGTGGTAAGGGGTCTATGAGATAAAAAGTTTGTGAACCTCTGTTCTAGATGTATACTATTTTTTCAAAAGTCTCGAATAAATGATTTCACAACATAAGTTCACGTACATTTCGTTTTTTTATATAAAAAAAAATTATAAAAAAAAAAAACGGGGAGCTTTTTATACAGCGAATGTACGTAAAAATTCACAAAAATGCCGCTTGAAAGTATAGGTGAGCGTAAAACACCGGATATTACGGTAGTTAATTCTGGTAATAGAATTAACCTTAAATATTTCCCTAGATAGTAATACCTCGATTTAAGCTACCCTGACTTACGCAAATCCGGAGTTACGCGATTTTCAAATCTCGTCGATTAGTCTTTTGTTTGAGGGGAGGGGGGGGAATAGTAAAAATGGTAAAATTTATGAAATTGGTAATGAGGTTGAAGAAGTTGTCGATCTTGTCTGGCAAATAAATTTAAAAGTGGATAGTGATGACGTTCAAGAAGTGCTAGATGCCCCCAATATGGAGCTGACAATGGATGAGTTCATAGACAGAGATGCTTGAGGTCCTACACTAATGTAGGCCCTACATATGGCTCGATCGCGCGCGACTGCCGTCTTTGGACTGAAGGAGTAATGATGATGTATGGTGTGTGCTGGATTAGAACTCGCGACGCTCGGATCCGAAGCCCAGTAACATGGCCACTAGACAAAAGTGATCACTTCTGTCCTGAGGCTGTTACTGACTTACTTAGATACCGCCACAGTACTCCCCACCAGTGAGTCGGTGAACGAACGAGATATTTGTTGTTATGGCGAGCGTGGGAGTTGTTACTATTGCGCCAATTGAGTCTGACGACTTTGCTGCGTCAAGTGAGTTTGACGACTTTGCTTGCTTTTTTTTCGGGTAGATGGCGCCATGACACACCAGAAGGTTTTTGAGTTTTTCTTTTCAACCAAGGTCACCAATGTGTTGGATTAGAACTCGCGACTCTCGGCTCCGAAGCCCAGTAACATGACCACTAGACAAAAGGGATCACTCCTGTCCGGAGGCTGTTACTGGCTTACTTAGATACCGCCACAGGTGTTAGGCCTACGCCTACATATGAACGACGGTCATCACATGTAGCCAGTTGACATTTCGTCCGAAATTCCCAGTTTTTCGGAGAATACAACAGGGCAAAATTATTTGATCGCTAAAATTATTTTAATCATTACCTTATTAAAGCTAAGTCGAGAATGAGACAAAGCCCCCTTTATGGCTGAAGCCCTGGGCCCAGGCCTAGTTGGCACATCCCTTAAGAAATCCCTGCTAATATGCGAGGATATTGCACCTCTTACAGAATGGTTTATCCATCACCATTCTGGTAGAAAAAACATTTTTATAGCAGATTTGTTTTTCTTTCCCCCCTTAAATCTTGCTAAGTATATAAGTTTCATCTGTTGAGTCAATATTCATCAATAAATATAAGATACAAATTATTTATCGGGTAAAGTATTGGATTGCTCAAGACAATTTTGAATTAAAATCCTCCGAAAGAAATTGTAAGCGAGTTATTCTAAATACATGAAGTGATCAAAAATAAAAACAAAAACAAAAAATATAAGAAAATCCCAAAATAACATATTAAATATTTAAAAGCAATAAAAGTAATAAAATTAAACAAAAAACTGAAAAGGAGCCCAAAATATCAAAAGGCAATTTCGGACTTAGGACCAATTTTAAAAGGTGATTTTAAATGAAAGAAAACTTTAGAAATGCAGCAAAAGTTTTTCATTATTTTAATTATGTATTCAAAAATTTAACTGCTGGAAAAATTTTCAAACTTCCTTCTTTTTCCACATGCAAAAGAAGAAAAAAATTTCACCGGAAATGGTTGTAAATATACTTTTTCTCTTCCGCTGCTCTAATTAAAACAATGTAACAAAAACAATGCATTCTGCGTTTATTTTTAAAATATTTTTATTTATTTATTTATTTGTGTGTGTGTGAGCAAGATTTACCTTTTAAACAGATTTAAAAATGAATTCCGGTTCCTGTATTCCCAAAATTGAATAGATAAAAATAATGAAGCAGAAACACAACATTATCTCCTTCAGCTGTGTCGTATCCTCGGTAGTATAGTGGCCTGTCACGCGGGAGACCGGGGTTCGATTCCCCGCCGGGGAGAAGTGTATTTTTTTTCTCTCTTTTCCAGATCACAAATTAAAATTGTGCATTTTTAATACTCTTAATTTGTAATATTTTCTGAACGGGATTAGTTTTTGTATTCACGTACTCTCGCAACCCTATTATCCACTTTGAAAAAAACCGCACGAAATCTAAACACGGAATACGCTGACGGGAATATGGAGCGCGTAGTCGAAAAATACCATGTGAAAAATAATAAATAATTGTCATTCATAATTATCAACAAAAAAAAAAGAATAATTAATTTTTATTTAATTAACTTTTCAAAAAATTTATTGTTATTATTGTTAGTTTTATTTTCTTATTTTATTCTATACAAAAACAATGTGTAACTGCCGCTTACGTCATTACTTGGGGTAAGCCAAAAGTAATTAATAGAATCTCGGGGTAAATTAATATATTTAATGACATAAGATAGCACAGTTACAAAGAGCAGACACTTAGACAATTACAACACAAACATTTAGTGAAAATAAGTGAAAATAAGTAAAGCTTACATAGTCCAGGATTGGACATCGAAAATGGGGCAACGCACGCTTGTCCAGATCCAAACTCTCTCTGACGATACTACAGTGTTTCGTACAGTCACACTTCCGGTCCAAGACAATACTGTAATGGCGGCACCTACATTTCGGTCTTGGAACTATACCGTGCGTTACAGACTCCCCCTCTGGTTCCGTTGACGTCTCGGCTCGGAAACAGGAGGTACTCTTTTTTTTGGGGGGGGGCATCCTCTTTTCCTCAGAGGAGCTTCTTCTAAGACCAGGGTGGTCCATACACTTTTCCTATGATAGGAAACTTTGATTGCCAGGGTGGCACTTCTTCCGAGACCAGGGTGGTCCATACACTTTTCCTATGATAGGAATCTTTGATTGCCAGGGTGGCACTTCTTCCGAGACCAGGGTGGTCTATAAACTTTTCCTGTAACAGGATTTTTTTGATTGCCAGGGCGGCACTTCTTCTGAGATCAGGGTGGTCTATACACTTTTCTATAACATGAGTCTTTGATTGCCGGGGCGGCACTTCTTTCATGACCAGGGTGGTCTATACTTTTTCTATGGAAGTCGTTGCTATTGGATGGGGCCCTCCCCCTGGTTGGAAACATGATTCAATTTTTTCCGCTTTGAATTAATTACAAATTTAAACTTTGATTTTTAAATTTTATATATAAACAGACCAAAATTAAATTTGACAAAATATTACTAACAGAATAATAGTACAGTATTATGCCACAAAAAAATAATATCTTACTTTCTTACAATTTACAATTCAAAAAATTTCATGAATTACAAAAAGGAAAACTAAAAATATTTTCGTTTTTATCATTTTTAATACATAATCAAAGTAAAAAACTTTTTCAAAGTTTTAGCCCAAAAAAATACATATATCATAAAAATGATCAGAAAACACTTTGGAAATATTATAGTTAAACAATACTGATGTATCTGAAAATTTCTTTACATATAAAAAATACTCCATACTATAATGCACACTTGATGAATGACAATAAAATTCTCTAATTTCAAATGTGATAATTAATTTACAAATCAATATTAATGAGATTAAAATAAAACAAATTCTTCAATATTAACTATCTTCTACTTTAGTACATCAAAACCAAAATAATAATATTTATATAATATTCATTATTAATCAAAAGGAGTTTCAGCAGTTAACATGAAATGGATTTATAAAACAATTCAAATACGTTTAAATAGAAATACCGTTCATAATTTAATTCATTCACTCTGAAGTTATCAATAGTACAAACTTGTTTACACTTAGTAAAAGTACTTGAAAATATTTTCCAAAAATTTTAAATAAAAACAGAAATGTAAATACTTTATCAATAACATACAAGGTTTCAAATGTTATATAGTAATACTTCGTAATCAATCATATACTTTCAAAAGAATTATTTTTATGTTAGGCATAAAAAGAACAGGAAAAAAATTATTATAAGAATTGCAATAATTTCTTGATAACAAATCCATATACGTGTTATTAGCATAAAATTCTTAATTACGAAGAAAATATGCACTCATAAATAATTAACCTTCAAATAGCTTTAATCAGATCAACCGATAGAATGAAAATTTCGTTTTCAAAAGATTAGGAAAACTGACAAATGACTATCAACTTTAAATTCAATTATGTTGTTTTCCTGTAACACACAATATATACTACGAATAATAATAATAATCTTATACACACACACAAATAACAGAGCATGATTATTTAGAATAACAACACTTATCTGTTAACAGGTTTTCTGGATGAAAATATTCATTCGCAGGGTGCGAATCCTCTTATTGCCGGGATGACAAACACTTCCACCCCTAAGGCTGTGGGGGGATGGGGGTAAGCGAGAGAGGGCTGGGGTCGGGCCGACGTTTAGGCGCCAATTGTAACTGCCTCTTACGTCATTACTTGGGGTAACCAAAAGTAATTAATAGAATCTCGGGGTAAATTAATATATTTAATGACATAAAATAGCACAGTTACAAAGAACAGACACTTAGACAATTACAAGACAAACATTTAGAGAAAATAAGTGAAAATAAGTAAAGTTTACATAGTCCAGGATTGGACATCGAAAATGGGGCAACGCACGCTTGTCCAGATCCAAACTCTCTCTGACGATACTACAGTGTTTCGTACAGTCACACTTAGATAAACCAGTTTCTGCTGCAGCGTGGCCCATTAGCTCAGTTGGTTAGAGCGTCGTGCTAATAACGCGAAGGTCGTGGGTTCGATCCCCCCATGGGCCAGTTGATTTTTTTTGGGAGAAATTTACTATTTTCCCTCCCTTATACTGAGCTAATATACAGTTTATCCACATATTTTATCATAATAAGCGAAATTGAGGAAAGAAATTTTAAGAGAAAACGGATGAGCATTCAATTTCTTGGAGATTTAGAACCATATTAAGATGTACTTCTAAAATACAATTGCATAAATTATCGTAAAATTCGGTATATAACGTACACTTTTAACACAAAAATTAAAATCGAAATTTACGGGTGGGCGTGTTATACGCCGGGTAAAAAAATGAGAGTTTAAAAAAAGAGATGAGCATAAGAAAATTAAAACTTATACATATATCGAAATATAGTTTATTTAAAAGAAATGACATACTTTATGAACTGAAAGGGTTGTACTTCTAGAACAGTGATTCCCAAAGGGACAACATTCTATGACAACATTCAGGGAAAACAACAAAATAATTTGGGGGTTAATGAGGTGTGAATGGGGTCTACAATAGTGACTCTCATTAAATCAGATCATGACTTTAATTTTAAAAGAAAATTTAATCAAGTAGAAACTAGATTTGCCTGTTTAACAGATTCATTTATTAAATTTAATGAAGTTAATTTGGAGCAACAAAGACCATCATTTCGGCTTTTCTTGCCATAATTAAGCTAAGGAGTATAATATTGGATGCCTTGAATTTTCCTAGTTTCTCAATTTGACATACATAATCTCACAGGAAAAGGACGTTTTAACCTACGTTCAACATTTAAAGGCTTTTTATTCATATACCACAGTTGGCAATTAATTAATACAATCACATTGAAAAGAAAAAGAAAATGTCATATTACAAGAGGAATTGATAGGAATAGGCACTAAGCAGATCTTAAAGTAAAACTTAAAAACGGATATCAGCAATTTTAAGGAATGGATGAAGCACCAGATTCATCTCTCCCATTAAAAGCATTTGTTTGTTGCTCAGTTATTTTATGTAAAAGTTATTTTAAGTATTAATTAAATTCTAGTTTAATTAATTAACATGTGTGTCTTAGGTTTTAAACACTATATTTCACTACAGTTAGAAATTTAAATATTTTAAATTAAGTATAGCTCTATACCAGCTGTCAAAAATACATTTAAGTTGATAAATTTGCAAAAATTCATTATTAGAGGTGAGTAGGGGTCTACTCAAAAGTGAAAAACGTGGTAAGGGGTCTATGAGATAAAAAGTTTGTGAACCTCTGTTCTAGATGTATACTATTTTTTCAAAAGTCTCGAATAAATGATTTCACAACATAAGTCCACGTACATTTCGTTTCTTCATAAAAAAATAATAATAATAATAAAAAAACGGGGAGCTTTTTATACAGCGAATGTACGTAAAAATTCAAAAATGCCGCTTGAAAGTATAGGTGAGCGTAAAACACCGGATATTACGGTAGTTAATTCTGGTAATAGAATTAACCTTAAATATTTCCCTAGACAGTAATACCTCGATTTAAGCTACCCTGACTTACGCAAATCCGGAGTTACGCGATTTTCAAATCTCGTTGATTCGTCTTTTGTTTGAGGGGGAGGGGGATTGGTAAAAATGGTAAAATTTATGAAATTGGTAATGAGGTTGAAGAAGTTGTCGATCTTGTCTGGCAAATAAATTTAAAAGTGGATAGTGTGATGACGTTCAAGAAGTGCTAGATGCCCCCAATATGGAGCTGACAATGGATGAGTTCATAGACAGAGATGCTTGAGGTCCTACACTAATGTAGGCCTACATATGGCTCGACCGCGCGCGACTGCCGTCTTTGGACTGAAGGAGTAATGATGATGTATGGTGTGTGCTGGATTAGAACTCGCGACGCTCGGATCCGAAGCCCAGTAACATGGCCACTAGACAAAAGTGATCACTCCTGTCCGAGGCTGTTACTGACTTACTTAGATACCGCCACAGTACTCCCCACCAGTGAGTCGGTGAACGAACGAGATATTTGTTGTTATGGCGAGCGTGGGAGTTGTTACTATTGCGCCAATTGAGTCTGACGACTTTGCTGCGTCAAGTGGTTTGACGACTTTGCTTGCTTTTTTTCGGGTAGATGGCGCCATGACACACCAGAAGGTTTTTGAGTTTTTCTTTTCAACCAAGGTCACCAATGTGTTGGATTAGAACTCGCGACTCTCGGCTCCGAAGCCCAGTAACATGACCACTAGACAAAAGGGATCACTCCTGTCCGGAGGCTGTTACTGGCTTACTTAGATACCGCCACAGGTGTTAGGCCTACGCCTACATATGAACGACGGTCATCACATGTAGCCAGTTGACATTTGTCCGAAATTCCCAGTTTTTCGGAGAATACAACAGGGCAAAACATTTGATCGCTAAATTATTTTAATCATTACCTTATTAAAGCTAAGTCGAGAATGAGACAAAGCCCCCTTTATGGCTGAAGCCCTGGGCCCAGGCCTAGTTGGCACATCCCTTAAGAAATCCCTGCTAATATGCGAGGATATTGCACCTCTTACAGAATGGTTTATCCATCACCATCCTGGTAGAAAAAACATTTTTATAGCAGATTTGTTTTTCTTTTCCCCCCTTAAATCTTGCTAAGTATATAAGTTTCATCTGTTGAGTCAATATTCATCAATAAATATAAGATACAAATTATTTATCGGGTAAAGTATTGGATTGCTCAAGACAATTTTGAATTAAAATCCTCCGAAAGAAATTGTAAGCGAGTTATTCTAAATACATGAAGTGATCAAAAATAAAAACAAAAACAAAAAATATAAGAAAATCCCAAAATAACACATTAAATATTTAAAAGCAATAAAAGTAATAAAATTAAACAAAAAACTGAAAAGGGAGCCCAAAATATCAAAAGGCAATTTCGGACTTAGGACCAGTTTTAAAAGGTGATTTTAAATGAAAGAAAACTTTAGAAATGCAGCAAAAGTTTTTCATTATTTTAATTATGTATTCAAAAATTTAACTGCTGGAAAAATTTTCAAATTCCTTCTTTTTCCACATGCAAAGAAGAAGAAAATTTCACCGGAAATGGTTGTAAATATACTTTTTCTCTTCCGCTGCTCTAATTAAAACAATGTAACAAAAACAATGCATTCTGAGTTTATATTTAAAATATTTTTATTTATTTATTTATTTGTGTGTGTGTGAGCAAGATTTACCTTTTAAACAGATTTAAAAATGAATTCTGGATCACTGTATTCCTCAAAATTGAATAAATAAAAATAATGAAGCAGAAAGACAATATTATCTCCTTCAGCTGTGTCGTATCCTCGGTAGTATAGTGGTAGTATGCCTGTCACGCGGGAGACCGGGGTTCGATTCCCCGCCGGGGAGAAGTGTATTTTTTTTCTCTCTCTTTTCCAGATCACAAATTAAAATTGTGCATTTTTAATACTCTTAATTTGTAATATTTTCTGAACGGGATTAGTTTTTGTATTCACGTACTCTCGCAACCCTATTATCCACTTTGAAAAAAACCGCACGAAATCTAAACACGGAATACGCTGACGGGAATATGGAGCGCGTAGTCGAAAAATAATAAATAATTGTCATTCATAATTATCAACAAAAAAAAGAATAATTAATTTTTATTTAATTAACTTTTCAAAAAATTTATTGTTTTTATTGTTAGTTTTATTTTCTTATTTTATTCTATACAAAAACAATGTGTAACTGCGCTTACGTCATTACTTGGGGTAAGCCAAAAGTAATTAATAGAATCTCGGGGTAAATTAATATATTTAATGACATAAGATAGCACCAGTTACAAAGAACAGACACTTAGACAATTACAACACAAACATTTAGTGAAAATAAGTGAAATAAGTAAAGCTTACATAGTCCAGGATTGGACATCGAAAATGAGGGCAAACGCACGCTTGTCCAGATCAAACTCTCTCTGACGATACTACAGTGTTTCGTACAGTCACACTTCCGGTCCAAGACAATACTGTAATGGCGGCACCTACATTTCGGTCTTGGAACTATACCGTGCGTTACACCCTGGTTTATTAATTTAAGTGTGAGAATAATAAATTAGAATTGTTCTGATTATGCCTGATCTTCCTTCTGACCCTCAAACACCAATAAACGCCACAGCACGTTCATTGCACAGTATTTAATTTGCATAATTGATTTTCAGCATTTTTTTTTTTTTTTTTTTTTTTAATAATTTAGATTTCTAGGGTTTCCATTATTTTGTCTATCACCTGCATCCCTTTTAAACACGTACTAAATCCGCCGTTGTTAGACGTAGTCTTTTTAGTAATAAGATTTTTTTGAAGATACTGGCAATTCAAAATAAATACATGAAAAGTTATACAAACAGTATTAAATCACAAAACTTAATGCACTTGGAGTTTTAAAAAAATTATAAATGAACTTTGGATTCCAAAAGATAAATACAATTTTAGTGTTTCTTCAAATACCTTTCCAAAAAGTAATTTAAAAGTTTTATTTTTCATGTAGTAGCGTAAGTGTAATTGTAAATCTTTTAATAAAATGAAAAATTTTACTAAATACATTCAAAATCACTAAAGAATCATTAATAGCGATTTTAAGAAATAACTGTGTGCATACTATCTATATTAAAACATTTCCGAACAAATTATGGCTAGGCAAGAAGAATTGCTTACGGTATGACTTAGTATTAAAGCTTTAAAATGAATTACCTATTTTATTTCGAAAAAAGGCAAGTTTGAGAGTAGGGATAGCAATACCGGTATACCGGGATACCGATTACCGGTATTTTGAACCATTTGTACAAATTTGTAATACCAGTATTCATAAGTTTAAATACCGTTTTTTCTGCTTTTATCAGAAATTTTTAAAACTGTCTCCACTATATGTTCAGGGATCACCAGCATAGCAAAATAGTATACGTTTTGTATTTATGTCTCCCTAATGGGCGAAATTAATTAGATTGTGATTACAAAGTTGCATCGTAAATTCAAGAGAAGTGATAAAATATGTGAATCATTCAAGAAGGCGGGCCAAAACTATCCTATTACAACTCAAAGCGATACTGCACACGCGCAGGATTCGAAGTCTGATATTCGTATCTGTGAAAACAAGGTTGTAGTTGTGAAGAAAGTGCGTAATATTTTAATATTTTTTTGATTAGTGAGTTTGTTATTCCCATTGTATTTGTATATCACACAGTACAATTGATACATTGTGTTTTAAAGATCACATTTCAGAAATTTGTAATAGTACCATAGACTGAATAGTAATATTTACACTTTTTTGTTTTTATTTAAATAAATAAGATGTTTCTTTCCTTTTTTGTGATTCTTTATTTACTTTTATAATTTATAAGTTAAAAATTACATGTGATATTTACTCTCTCTAATAAACTGGCAAATAAAATAAAGAACTCCTGTGTTTCCTTTCTTTTCTAAAATTTTTGCTACCGGTATTAAAACAGGTATCCCGGTATTAAGATCTAAGAAATACCGAATACCAGTATTGAATTGTTGGGCCAATATTGCAATCCCTATAGAGAGCTTAATGCGAGATATAATAATACTAAAAATAAAAGGTAAATATCTATCAAAACTTTTCCGTAAAGGAAAATTTCTCAAAAAGTTCTTCAAAAATCAATTTTTCATTTATTAATACGATAATGTTTATAAAGGAGGAATAAAAGTATTTGAAGGTAAAGAACCAAAATTTAAGTAGAATTTGGCACGAAACAAGCAATATAAAAAAAAAAATTTAAGTCAATTCCAACTTAGATCAACAACAACAAAAAATTATTTTAGTTACTTTTTATTAAATAGTTACATTTAATATAAATATGTATATA
>BMAO01039373.1:0-129353 GCA_019973975.1 Trichonephila clavata | reverse complement strand
CTTTGAAAAAGGATATGAACAAAACTGGAGTCGAGAACTTTTCACAGTTTATGAAATCGTGCAAAGAATTCCGATCGTTTATAGATTAAGAGATTTACAAGGTGAAGAGATTAAAGGTACTTATTACGAAGCAGAATTACAAAAAGTTGTCGGCTCTGGTTTCTATCCTGTAGAGAACGTCATCAAAACAAAGAAAAAGACGAGGAATCACTGAATATTTTGTTAAATTTTTAGGTTATCCTGAAAAGTTTAATGATTGGGTGACTGATATTCAAAAAGTATAAATAGTTAAATTTTTTTCTTACGGACTCATTTTCAAAATGTCTTTCTACGTAACATTACCTTCTGATAGCTCTATGCATTTCTTTCCAGAAAACAAAATATCTCATTTCAAAACTCAGTTACCCTCCCCCGTTTATTTAAATGGTGAATGGGAAGTGGGATTGTCTGAAATCATCTACCCTCATTCTTGGCTTAACGTAAATGAAACTAACAATTATTTTCGATACAAAGTGGGTGACGGTAATATTTCTTCAACCGTTAAGCAAACAATTGATGTGGGGTGTTATGAAACAATGTTTGATATTATATCAGCCATACAGCTTGCTTTACCAAAAAATCCTAGTCGGTTCACAATAACTTACAATAAAGCATCGAAACGGGTGAAAATGAATGCGATTCGAGGTAGCAGTCTTCATTTAGAGAACTTAGGAGAATTGTTAGGGTTCAAACGCAATGCAATCATAACGGGTAATATGAAAAGCGAATTCGTTGCTGATGCATGGTCTAATTTTTCGGTTTTTTACGTTTACTCGGATCTAATTTCACCTCAAATTGTGGGAGATACACAAGCTCCTTTATTACGAATCGTTCGAACTAAAGGTGAAGACGGGGAAACGATTAGTCAATATTATGATAGACCTCAATACTTACCTTTAGTGAGACACTCGTTTCAGACGATTCAAGCTGAACTGAGACTCAATTCCGGTGATTTTGTTCCCTTTGAAAGAGGTAAAGTGATCATAGTGCTTCATTTTCGCATGAGACAAATACTATAAATAAAGCAGTGCTTTTCTCATACCCTCATTTGAAGATAAAAGCGCCAAGATGAGCTTACCATACGTTTGCTGTACTAAAAGATTTGAGGACCATTATGCAGGTCAGATCGGCTCGGGTCTGACTCATTACAAGGGCATTAGTTTTCAAAAGGGTTATGGAATCGGAGGAATATTTCGCCGATTGTTTAGAGCGGCCTTACCTTTTTTAGTAAAAGGAGGTAAAACTATTGGAAAAGAAGTATTAAGGACAGGGAGTCGTGTTGCCTCTGATGTATTGTCAGGAGAAAAATTTAAAGAAGCCGTAAAAACAAGAAGCAGAGAAAGTGGGAAAAAATTAGCTCAGAAAGCTATTGATAGAGTTCAATCTATGGTGGGGAAAGGACAGTATAAAAGAAAGTGTAAGAAACAGAAAAAATTCATTTCATCCAAAGCACGTAAAGTGAGTGTACGAGATATTTTCGATTCGTAAAAATGGCATTTATTCTCAAAGATTCTCCTGAATGTGTTAAATCTGAATTGGAACTTTTCAACTTACCCGGTACTCAAACAGTTATTCAAGATGGGCAGTGGAAACAATTTCACCCTCTTTCTAACGTTTTCGATAACGCACCTGTAGAATTTCACATTTCTGGAAGTGCAGAAGATTACATAGATCTCAGTCAAACACAATTATATGTAAAAGCGAAAATAGTAAAAGTGGACAATACACCTATTACTAAAGATGATACTATAGGACCTGTGAATTTATTTCTACATTCATTATTTTCTCAAGTAGATGTATCCTTAAATGATCGCGTGGTTTCCAATTCCAGTAATACATATCCCTACCGATCTTATATTGAAACTCTCTTAAACCATGGATACGACAGCAAAACTTCCCAATTAACGGCTGAACTATTTTACAAGGATTCTGATGATGGTCTCAAGAAAAGAACTGAATTTTTTAAAGAAAGTGCAACTGTAGACATGATTGGTTGCATACATTCAGATTTATTTCATCAAGATCGTCTTTTACTCAATTTAGTGGATTTAAAAATAAAATTAATACGAAGCAAACCCGAATTTTGTTTGCAAGGATCTGTAGGATTTAAAGTTGTTTTGGATCATGTTTCTTTATTCATACGAAAAGTTCGCGTGAATCCTGGAGTTATTCTTGGTCATGCGAAAGCGCTGGAAAAAACAAGTGCAAAATATCCCATTAACCGAGTTCTGTGCAAAGTGTATTCGATTCCTAAAGGAAGCATGTCTTTTATTCAAGATAACATATTTTCAGGCCAAATGCCGAAAAAAGTTTTTGTAGGATGTGTTGATAATGAAGCTTTTCACGGCGCATTTTCAAAATCTCCCTATGAGTTTAAACATTTTAATTTAAATTTTGTTGGAGTGTATGTGGATGGACAACCGGTGCCTCACAATCCATTAGAACTCGATTTTTCTAAAGATCAATACATACGTGCCTATCAAACTCTATTCGTTGGGACAGATCGAATGGGTCAAGACAGAGGTATATTTATTTCTAGAAAAGAATATAAAGATTCAAATACATTATTTGGATTTAACCTCTCACCAGATTTATGTTCCTCAGGAGAACATTTAAGTTTGATAAAACATAGCAATTTGCGATTAGAACTAAAATTCAGCAAATCTTTAGAACAAACCGTATGTGTTATCGTTTTCGCCGAGTTTGAAAATTTAATCGAAATAAACAAATCGAGAAATATCTTGTATGATTTCGGAAATTAAAGAATGGATGGAATGCAACTGTTTACAGTCTTATCTCAAGAGAAGGCCACGTCCCCCTATTTCCAAGGTGTTTATTCTAGAGATACAATCCCTCCTCTGCAAGAAAACATGTGTGCTATTGTAAATTCTGATGACTCATCGCAGCCTGGAACCCACTGGTTAGCATTATGTGTGAATGATAAAAGAGAATTAGAATTTTATGACTCGTTTGGACAACCTCCTGCATTCTATAACATTAGTACTACTACCTATTTAGATGTATTATGGAATTCCAAAGTGTTTCAATCACCAACATCCAATGTTTGTGGACAATACTGTATTTACTTTTTATTCAAACGCAGCCAAGGCTATTCTATGCATTATATTTTAAATCAATTGTATATAAATGATTTTATTATGTATCAATTTGTAAAGAAGCGATATGGTGTAAGATTTGTGTTTAGAAAAAAAAATTAAAAAATAAAATGGATTGAAACTAAATATTTGTGTCTTTTATTTTTCCCTAAAAAAATTAATATTTTTTTCTATGATAAATTTTTTTTTCTCAAAAAAAATTAATATAATTTTTATAATAATTTTCCCCTCAAAAAATTAATATTTTTTTCTATGATAAAATATTTTTGTTCCCTAAAAAAATTAATATTTTTTTTTCTATGATAAATTTCTTTTTCTCAAAAAATTAATATAATTTTATTTAATTATCATCTATTTGAAACTTTTAAATTTTATTAAATAAGTATATTTTCACCTGCAAAAGAAAACTGTTCAAATCATAAAGAGACATATTTTTTAAATCAAATGATTATCATTCATTTCAAAGTTTCAACCATGCATTTCTGCGAGCATACATTATTGGATTTTGATAATTTTGTTATTCTTATACAATTTTTTATTTACATCTAGATGTTTCGGTAAATTCACATCATTCAAAGCACTTAAAAATACATATCTTCCTTCAGGTGCCGATTTTCGTTTCCGTAGAAAATCATTTACGAGGAATACAATATTACTTCCTGGAATAACAGTATTTTTGTAAATAATTTCACCATCAGAATTCCAACTTAAAGATTCTTGAAGCTTTAAAAACTGGAAAATATCTTTTGCTTTTTCTTTATACCTAGGTGGAACAATTCTAAAAATTTTATCCTCTAACACTCCTTTTTCTGTCTTCACATTCTGCCCTTTCTCTGTCTTCACTATTGAACCTTTTAGATTTTCGTTTAATGATTCCATTTCTTGATTTTCCGATACAGATGTTTCAGTTGGAATTGATTCGGACTCTTTTCGATTTTCAACAGAAAAATGTGTATATTTTTGTAAAACTTGTAGATAGAGTATTGCTTTTTCTTCTTCAGTTAAATCCTTATTATGGAGAATGTTTTTCATACGTTGATCAAGTTCCGATAAGTGTTCCGCTACTTGAGCTCTTTCTTCGGGTACCAGTACAAATTTTTTGCTAAATTCCATTTTGAATTAAAGAGCTGATAACGGAAATAGCTGCTGGTAATAAAATAGATAGGAATCCTTCTCCTTTTTGAATTAAAATTTTCTTTTTCTCGTAAAGAGGTGTTTTTTTGTTAGAAAGCTTTCTTAAGCTTTCTTTATAGGGAGATAAGCGATTTTTTTAAATTTTAGTCAACGATATGTTACCACATAAAACATTCAGCACGCACTCACACAAAGTTTTTATTTCTTTCTTTGAACACTTTTTCAAAATAGATTTTGAGTTTTTTGTTTTAGAAATTAATTTTAAGAGCTCTAAAGTTTGTTCAGAACACACTGGCATCTTGCGAACTAATGAATATTCATCTAACAATTTGAATCTATTTATTTGTTTCAAAGTAATGGGTTATCGAGGTTGATATACATAAAAAACATCTCCAGGAAACATACCTGTGCGCACACGCAAGGATTCATCAGTTTCAGGTTTTAAATCAATAAGTAAGTGTCCGTACGGCTTTGATGTGGTATCTGTGTAACATTCTTGAAAAAATTTCACTTTACGAGGATATAATTGGCGCCCTAAATGTGTAATTTGGGATTGATCTCTTCGATTCTTAAATAATACAAGATAATGAGCGTTTAAGGAAATTTCTCTAATTTCTTTCCCTTTATGAAAAATATTCTGTACCACAAAAATTTTACTCAAATTTCTGTGATGTGAATATTTTACAAATAATTTTGTTAATTGGGGATCATTCCCTAACTCGCCCATAAGATCATCTATAACAATTAACGCATCCGAATACTGGTGCACATTAGATGGAATACCTTCATGAAAGGAAATATTCGACATTTCTTCATATAACTTTTGATAAACCCCATAACACCAAACTATTTTTTTAGGAAAAGGTTTAATCATTTTATTTTCAATTAATTTTTTAACGAACTGACTTTTACCGCTACCAGATGGTCCAGCCAAGATTAAAGTAAATGGATGAACCAATTTGAGAGAATCCATGATTAAACTAAATAATTTTTATCAATGCTGCTGCTATTTATACTACGAGACAGTTAATTCTATAAATTTTATTTTGCGTGATAACAAAAAGAAAATGTATCCTGCATTTTCAAGTTTTGATTCATTATCAGATAAAAGTGAGACCATTCAGTACAATATTTTCTCATAGTATTGTAACAAGGTAGCATTGATCCCCTATTTATGTCTAGTTTGATGGATTAGAGCAGCTTGGAGGCAAAACAACTCAACAGCAGGTGAAAACAACTCAACTCCCCCTATCAACTCGAAAACCAAAACCATAGCAGGAGGGAAACAACTCAACTCCATGCAGCATCCACAGGAGGAAAACAACTCCGCGCCTGCGCCTGTGCCTCCACAGGAGGAAAACAACTCAACTCTGCGCCTGCGCCTCCACCGCGCCTGCGCCTGTGCCTGCGCCTTTACCGCAGAATCGGCTTTTCTTACCTACTGACGCTTAAAGCACTAAACGCATTTTTGTCGCTTCTGTTGGGAATTTAAATGTATCTCTTGTGTGTGTGTAATGTATCTCTTGTTCAAATTCAAGAGTAACTCATGTATGAAAATAAAGAAACGTTACAGGAAATCACCTGAGAGGAGGTCTTCCTATGATGGCACATTTACCCAATAAATTAGACTTATACTTTTCTTTAGAACTAATTTTATATTATTGCTGATTCTCTATACACAATATTTCTGTCATTGGAAAACAATTTAATACAAAAACCCTTAAGTCAGTCAAATAGAAACTTTTATACATACTTATGTCTACCACAGCAAAACCGGTCTTTTGATGGTGGCAGTGCTTCTCAAACTTACAATACTGCCTACCCAATATTCAATCATAATTTTCATCGCCCCCCCCCCCTTCCATAGAATAACAATGTATTGAATTCAATAATACTATACTTGGAAGCGCTAAAGCTACAATACTACTCTAACCTCTTTAAGTGCCACCGGCGTATATAAACATCTCACTCAGCCAAATTGCTTCGGACGTATATATACGTGTTTCCGAAGTACTATCTTTTCTGTGTGCTACTTTTCATAAAACTATTCCGAAGGCTTTGGAATGCAATAAAAACAGGCAGTGCTTGACAGTGTTTGCGAAGGATTTACTTATTTCAGAGGATTTGATTATTTATTCCCCCCCCCCAATACATCACATACGCACGCCTACGTATAAAACGGTGGCATTAGGGAACGAATTACGTAACTTTTAATCAGCAGTTAAGGAATTAATAATAAACAGTACAAATTATCAAGATAAGAGCTAATTTTTGTGCATAATTTTATATATGACAAGCCCATGGGGTCTGGTAATTACTAAAATTGCTCTTAACTTGGAGTTATAAATTAATTATAAAATACATCAAGCAGTGCTGATACATTTATAAATGTATTATATCAGTGTAAATGTGTATTTTATTTTTATTATGTCAGAATATGTTTTCATTAGTTTACTTTCAGTAAATTAATAATTTTTTAAATATTTTTTGTTTTCAACTTTTCAATATGCTCGCGACCCCTTGTAGAGTTATCACGCCCTCCTAGGGGGGTGCGCCTCACAGTTTGAGAAACGCTGGGTTATGGTAAATTTAGTGTGTTAACTGTAGGCGTAAATCTTTTCAATAGATAATTATAAGGAGAAAAGAGAAAGGAAAACAATATTAGCAGATATAACATTTTTTAACAATTCATATAGCCAGAGCTCTGAAGAGCCACAATTGTCTTTACAAAGAACAGCATATGGCTCGCAAATTCAATATTTTCATTATTTCCCAAAAAAAAAAGTGGCTTCAGGACCTTTGTAATTTTAGATACTTTTACTGTCAATCAGGATTAAAATTTTAAATCACATATCTATTTTAAAAAATGAAGTTAATCTGTTGGAAACTAGTTATAAAACAATTGGCGATGCGATTAAATCAGATGTATAAACAGATGAGGCAACTCTTTCTTCAACATGTGGGGAAAAAATTAGGTGCGAAGTTTATTTTCAAACCTAATTTCATAACATTCTGTATTTTTCTCCCTTTTATAGTGTACTCAAACAAGCGCGCAAGAAGTTCTTGATAAAGCAAAAGAATACTACAAGCTGAAATTGTGATATGTTTCCAAATGATTATTCAATAAAATACATACAATAGTATAAATAAAATATAGATTTATGATTATATTTATTTCAAACACATCTGGAAAACATACCATTAGAAGTCTTCTTTCAAAAACAATTCGAATCGCAAAGTAAAGGCTGTTACATTATCCTCCGGTTTTTAACATTGCCACTTACTACACACAAATGCTTATAAGTAGATTAAAGCTTGCATTTTTGCTATAAAGCAATAAGAGATTTCAAAACAACAGATGCACTTCGTCTTTGATCTTATTATCAACAATTAAGCAGCCTCATTAAAAATTCCAATATTAAAAACACACTGTAAAGTAAGATTATCATTTTGATGATAATGATCGTCCACAAGGTGGCAACTTTGAGCACCTCTACTGCATTTCAATAGATTTACACAGTCAGTTAAAGAACAAAAACTCGCACTTTTGTTTCATGAATACCTTTATCACTAGGGCATATTTTTTTAAGTTTAAATTAATATATTTTTCTCAAAAACTAATCAGAATGATAGGCGTGAAATTTAGAGCATATTTCAAAAATCATGAAATTGTGTAACATATTAGGTAATACAATAATTTTTTAAAATGTTAACCAAAGAAACTTATTTTCTTCAATGTTTTAAAATATGTTTGCGTCTGTATATTTATCCAAAATATGTTAAAATGAATTTTTAAATACATTACTGGCTTTTAAAAGTTATAAATTGTGGTTTTTCATAAATATAATTTTTATATCAAAAGGAAGTAATATCACTTTTTAAAATTTTAAAAGTTAATTAATTTTTAAGGTTTTAGAGCAAGAATTTTTGCAAAGCAGAAATATTTTTTTAAAAAATAATACATTTCCATCTCCAAGCTTTAGAATTTTTGTCCCCTTTCCAACATGGAACAATTTATAATTTCAAAGCATAATTCTTTTAAGTGCAACAGAGACATTAAAATGATTCATGCGACAAATATATATTTTATTGGCATATAAAAATATATATCAATACAAAATTTTTGAGGTTCAAATATAAGGCACAAGAGAACAAAACTGAGGCTCTTTAACAAATTTTTACAGACAACATTCATTCCCTTTGAAAAGAAGGACTCAAATCATATTTTTCATAAATATCACATCACATGTTTCTAATAAGAATATAATAGCAATATATATAAAGAAAACTAGAGATTTTCTATTATATTATCAAAATGCATAACTAACAGAATATATGTAAATAGAAACACACATAAGGTGTTTTTATGAAATTTTAATTTCAAGATCAGGCAACCAAAGTAAAATTCTAAAATAGCACAAAAATATACTTCTCTGAATAACTGTTTTTGTAACTAAGAAATCGTTGGTATTTTTATAACTGACATTTAAATACTGACATAAAATATTGCATGCTTAAAACTTCAGAATCGGTACATAACACAAAACATTCTCTTCATTTCTTGAGACTGGATAATTACAATTACTGATTTCTCGAGATTTTAGTAATGCTTACTAGGAGCAAAAATGTTCTACTCATATAATATGAGATTAGAAAAAATCTTGTAAAATAAAAACAATAAAAAATTATAATTTAATTTTTTAATAGATGTATCAATAAATAGCTATTTTAATTATATTATAAAAATTCTGATATTTATTTTACAATAATTAACATTTTTATCAAAGAAACTTTTGCAATTACAAACAGCTCTATATAGTCATTCTCCTTAGCTAAGCTTCAAATGTTTGTACTCAAAAACTGTAGATGTAGTACAGTTCTGCTAATTTAATTATGGAGTATAAAAATTTGTAAAATTTTTCTCCTATATCAAAAATACTATTTTAAAAAAAAAAAACTAGAAATACATTGGTTTTAAAAACATTGGATATAATGCAATGTAAACTTCTAACAGGTTGAAAACCACACCTTGATTACAAAAACAGCTAAACATCTGACTAGAAATAGCAACTTCAGATATTTACAACTGAAGTTTAACCTACTACGAACTTTGCTACTTAAGTAAAAGCTTAATTTATTTTGAATTGATTCAAAAAGTTTTTAGTAAAGCTCATTATTAAAATTAACAAAATAATAATACTTTCATAACATTAAAAAAAATATTTTTAAACATAATTTTATCTTTATTTCTAACTATATGCTGCAAATCTCAACAACAAAAAAATTAATAATAATTCGTGTAATTTTTTTTTTTTTTTACTTATTGAATCTATATATACAATGTGTGTGAACTAACAGATATTCTTGTTATTTAATATGCCATGTCTACCATTTTAATCTTCATAACTACCATATAGGCACAATAATCTTTGGTACACATATAAAACAATCAATAAAAAAAATTACAAACATTCACAATCAGTTAACTATTTCCACGTATTTATCTTGATAAGTAAAAATAATTTGTACATTTTCTTAATCCAAATATAGGGGAGCTTGAACATAACGTAAAACACATTTTCAAAGAAAAAAATTTCTCAGTTTTCCTGAAAATTTGCAGTGTTGTAATACATACATGTTTATAATATGGTATTATTAAAATTTAAAAATATTCCATGAATAAATAATTTCCCCCTTAAAAATACAAAGGGATAGCTCTTTTAGCATTACACTATAGGAAAATAGATGCAAAACACATTTCAGGCCAGAAAAAAGGGATAAACTCTGATAAAAATGATTAACAGGAAAAAAACAGGCTGTTCTCTAGAAGATAGCAAAACTAGAGTACAATATTAATGTTGGAACATTTTTGTACCTGAAAAAAAAATTAACTTATTCTATCAAAAACTCATGTTTATATTTTGAATAAGCAGAACAGATAAGATACTGCAACAACAGATAGAAAAGTAAATAAACTAACACATATGAAATGTTCAAACAAAAAGCTCACTACTTCTAATTAAAAGTTTAACATTAAAATAAAACCTCAAATACTTTAACACATCAAAAACAGCTTATTATTAAAAAATAATTTAATAAAATGATTGAATAATCTTTCATGGGTGTTTTAGAAAAAAAAAAGTAACAATTTCATTATAATAAAACTCAACTGAAAAATAAATGCTACACAGCTTCATACTTCATTGCACTGGTAAACAATATTACATTAGACAAACAACATTTTTTTATGAAAATAACAATAAATATTCATAATAAAATTTCATAAAATCAATCTTTTACCTAATTTTTAAATACTTAAATAAATCTACTCACTCATTATATATTAAAAGAATATTACAAATATCAGTGACTTAAAGCAAAGAAAGGTGCAATCTATGTTTATGAATCACATTAATATTATGACCATGTCTGTCGAGTAAATAATTAAACCTCATTTTATGTCACAAAATACTAATGCATTCCAATTTTTTATAAACTAAATGCAAGCAAGTAAAATTTAAACTTACAAACGTTAGATAATAACAGCATATATTTTATCTACTATGCATAGAATAGATATTAAATGATAATTAAAAAATTCAATACTTAGACAATAAGTATTACGTTTTCAAAATATGCAAGTTTTATATACATATATTACTGCTCTCTTACATATAAATTAAAATATTATAATTTAGTATTAAATATTAAGTAAGTATGTTTTTTCCAGGGGGTGGGGGATGTAAACGAAAATACTTCATTATGCAAAATATTGTTGCTTATCTTATGGACAAACGAATTCATAAGCTTCCATTCTCTCATTTAAGTAATTTGAACTTCTTTGCATGTGTTGTTTTAAAATTTAAATTCATGATCGAAAGGAAAATAAATAATCTAAAAAACTATGTATATTAATTTAAACAATAAATTATAGAATATTTAAGATGGAAGAAAAATATCCGAATTATTCCATATATATTTAAATTGCAGTTTTTTAATTCTTTGAAATTAAAATTTTGATGAGTCTAGGAAAAAAGTACTGATCTTATAAAAAAGGACACAGAATAAACATACAAAACAATACTAAATAAAATTTCCAATAGATCATTTAACATAAAACAAGGTACATAGAATATTCTTATATGTTGTAAAATAATACATAAATGTTCTTCAATTTTTTTAAAATCAGAATTTGAATAATAAATACAATGCATCACTTTAAAAAATAAATGTGCATTTAAAAATATGGTATTAAAATATTTAGTCATGTATTTTCCAAAAAATATTACAAGTGTGACTCATAAAAACCTTTAACTTTAAAAAACTCTTTCAAACTAAACAAAATATAATTCTATCTCAATTAAAAAATCTTTGGTTTTCCATAGTGAATTTTTGTCTTTAACATATAATTAAAATCTGTTCATTGATGAATGCTTAAAAAGGATATTTGTATTTAAATAGTACATGTATATCCTAGTACAATAACATACAGTAGAATCACTTTTTATCTAACTTTTTTCTTTTAACTGTGGAAACAATTTTAATACATATTTAACCCGAAATTTTCACCAATACAAAAAGATTCTATAACATCATAAACCATGAAAAATCGTCACGAAAAACCATTGAATGATAATTTAATAATAACACAATAACAATAATAATACTACAATACTAATAAAATACAATCCACAAGAAAAAACAACAACAAAAAGACTGACTGACACTTTTTTTGAAAAATGTATAATATATTCAACATTGTGAATAATGCAAGCAATATATTAGATAGAAGAAACAAAGTGTGCAATATATCAGAAAACAAAGAGAAAAACTTGCAAGAAACTGTCACTCCACAAATATTTACAATATAATTGGAAATATCTCTCACAAATCTTCATTATTCAACATAAAAATATTTAATAATGAATTATGATTTGAATTCAAAAAAATAAAATGACGAACATCTGATTTGATTAAATACCTGATCTGAAAACATGGATTTAAACAGCAACTAGGCTTTTATTTATATATATATTAGAACACAGTTTACCAAGACTGCATTTAACATTACTCCTTAAATTAAAATTTTGATATATCTTTTTTCTTCTTTTTTTAAAAATCAAAATTTTTCATTACGATATTCAAAGCAATTCCTTAAAATTGCTAAAATTTGTTACCCTGGCATAGGAAGAATACACAAATAATATATACAGTAACAAACTAAATTTTTCTCAATATACATATGTTGAGAAGCATTTTACTTTAAAGCTATTACATTATCCCTTGAAAATGTATCTAAGGCTTTAAAAAAAATCTAATTTTATAAAGATATTATATAAAATAAAGCTTTTTTTTAACTATCAATAAAAATAACAAAACCCATTTAAAACAGTTTAATTACTTTAATAGAAAATAAGTGTCAATTTTAATAAAAGTTTGCAGACAAGACAAAATGTCAGGAAATGACAAGTGACAGTTTAACAAAAGGAAAAATGCAAATAATTCTGCATGATACTATTCAATACATACATAGAGAGAGAAAGAAACAACAAAGAACAAACTTTCCTCATTTAATATGGCATGGTTGTGAACAAAGCGTGCCAGCTTAGTTTTCGATTTCGTTATCTGAATCAAAGTATCAAATTACATAATTATTGGTTGCAGATACTGAATCTTTAGTGTCAGGCAAATACAGACAAGAACACAGTGCACAATAATAAACAAACTAATTCCTCATCAAACAAATTCCTTAGTTAGTGTTTTTAAAACTGATTTATGAGTAAAAATCAAGAATACAAAATTTTAAAAGTAATAAAAGTAAAAATACTTCTACCATAAAATATTAAAAATGAGGTGCATTTTTAATTCTAAGTTTTTCTTCGCCTATATCTATTATTCATATATTAAAACCTGCTTTTAACTGTCTCACTCTAGAGTGTATTAATTTCTCTAATTAAAGGAGGTCTTGCTATATGAATCATGTATCAAAAATCTGGTGGATCAAAGTTTTTCCAATATTTTCCACAAAATATAAAAATCATAAGTTAAAAAATTGTACATTTTAAAAGCTGCAAGAGTCATTTTGTCAGTCCAACAGTCAAATAATCGCTAAATATGGTGGAAAGAATGTAAAGGACACAAAATATAATAAATAATACATCTTTTAAAAAAATATGAGAATAATATCAATATGGATACAAAATATATCATTTGTTTTACAAAATACTGAGTGAAGTACAATATATAACAAAACTATCTATCTCTGATCATTCTAACACAATTACTTTAATAAAAAATATAATATATAAATGAATAAATAACGTAATTTATATACCTTTATGCAAAAAGCAGCAGAAATGGAGAAATTAAATTATTTAAGTAATTTCTTGCAAAACTGAAACAGTTCAGAAAAAATATACTAACATAAAATTCAGTTTCAGGAATTTTATTTTGAGTGTAATTTATCATTTTTTTAACAATAGAGTCAATTTTAAAATAGCATACTTTTTTCCCTCTCTATTTTAAGAGAGAAAAATAAGAAAAATTGCATTAATCAAACTTGACAGTTTTCATGAATTATGTTGAATTCTCCACTTAAAATGTCTCATGCATTATTGTTCATTTATAGAAAATCTATTTAATATATTTCTGCCTTAGTAATTTTAGAAAATTCAAACAATTAGTCTAATATAATTCAATTCTGTTCAATAGTATTTAAAACTATCCCAGAATATAAAAATGCTTTGAAATTTGAAAAAGATCATATTCATCACTCTCGTAAGGATAGCTGCAGTAAAACAAGAATTGACAGCAGTTAAAAGAATCATATGTAACAAAACCAAATCATAAGCCTTTATAACACAAAGAACAATATTTATATTTACATCTTACTGCCTTATATACATTATGAGCACAAATATCTTTTAGAAAAACTATTCTCTTTTGAAGAATTGAATAAACAATTTTTAGGATAGTTTACCAACTTTCATGCTCAATTCTACTTTTAAACTAAAATGGTTTCTGATTTTTAAAAAAGAAAACATAAATAAATGCTTAATTTCAAATAAAAATTCATTATTATGTTTAAAAAATACTAAAAAATATAATCTGAAACAAAGTCATGATTTTAAAAACACACATGTAACCTATCCTTTTGCATCCACATTTTTTTATAAATATGTCTTTAAAAAATGCTCAATAAAAAAAATTTCAACATGAAACATTTGTTTTAGAAATCTTATGAAAGGCTTCTCTCTCTTTTAAAAAAGATTATATTTATTCAGTTATATTTTAATGTGTTATAGTTCTAAAGCATTATAGTCTAGTAATAAACATATGATCATAACCAATTACCCTATTTTTGTTCTATGATTATAATCAAAAGCATTTACAAAATATTACTTACTGGAAAAATATTAATTTAAAAAATAGCTCTCGTGAAAGATATTTTTACATAATATATAAAGTCTTTCAAAAAAGGACTGTTTTTATGCTATTAAAAATTTAAAATGTTTAAAATCAGTTTGAATACAAATAATTTTTAGAAATTAAGTTATTCAACTAATATATTACAAAATAATAAACATATTCCCATATTGTACAATCACAGCTGGAGTTGTAAAAGAATCCAAAAAATTAGAGATCATGTAAAAATCTAAATTTTTAATCTAAAAATAACTCTTTCAGTATCTAATTGCTCTTGTTCAAACAGTTAACACAGAATGATCAGATAATTTATCAGAATTTTCACCATGAAGACGATTAGCCAATGACTCCAACTCTCTTAAGCCGTGTTTTGATAATTCATATTTATGGGCAACTAATTTTCTGTAAAAATGTATAGCAAAAGCTAATAGTAAGACTACGACAGGTATTAATACAATAGTAGTACACCAAGCAGCTGTAAAACTGTATTCATAAAATTTCACCCAACATAAAAGAGCTATTTCAAGAAGAAACAATAATATTCCAAATACAGTAGAGAATGCCCAAGCAGTTTCGATGTAATAATGCAATTTATCATGGGGTGATTCGGTTATTGAACAAGGAGTGCTGGTAACGACTTCAATGTGAGGCAGGATGCAAGTTGATATCAGAAGAGCTAACATGTGCACTGCAACCAAAAGAGTAGTACACACACAGAAGGCAATTAATAATTCTTCAGGTACATCATTGCTCAGTTGGATTTCAACCATTGCAACCTATAATAATAGTTACATTATATAATAAACATTAGTATATTATAATACTTTAAAGTAAAATATAAGAAATTTACTAAAAAATTATAAATATATAATACCTTATTTAAATTTTATAAAATTAAGTATAATGCAATCCCACTATTTAAAATAGTCAGGATTAAAAAAAACATGTAAAAATATAGAAAACATTTCAAATTTCATAATAGTATTCCTTCTAAATGTTTATAGATATAAATACTCCTCATTATAAGTATATACTTCAAGTTCTGGCATATTTTGAAATATGTGTATATATATATATGCTGCATGCTTGATTACAACATATATACATTTAACCAACATTTACTTGATCATGGAACCCATCATTCAAGTGATGGTATAATAATAATAATTCCAAGTAATTGATGTACAGAATAAATTATCATTTTAAAAAGAGCAATTTTGTGCTTAGTAAAATTAATGAAATACATAACTAATTATATACTTAAGAATGCTTAAAAATTTTAAATTTTGAAGTAACATAAGACATTTTAGAATAAATTAATATTAATACACTTTGCTATCCCTTTAAAAATGGAATGCAAAATATAAATTCAATGATAATCACTTACAATTAAATATTTTATTTGAAGATATTAGGGGAGACCTGTGTACCTAGGGCCACTTTTTTCAACTGACAAAAACAGAGCCACTGACCTGTTTAAAAAATGTGAAATTGATATGCACTCATCCTTATACTAACTATCATCTAATTAGAGTTAATATAAGTACTTTAAATAATAAATTCTGTGAAATAAAAGCTTTTTAAAAAATTTCACAAATGGACCTAGGTACAAGGATATCATTGTACCTAGGGCCAGCAGCTGTTGTACCTAGGGCCGTTTCTTGAAAGTTAGGTTTCATTCTGTAATCAATTAGAAAGTAATAGAAAATCTCTCTCTTAATGCCTGCTCCATCCATATTATAAATGCATTCAGGCAAAAACTGGTATTTTGACAATACCTAATGATACTTTGCAAAAAATATCAACATTTGTTTTATTAAAGCTCTTGCCCGACTTGTGGCTTTCTTACTGAAACAACCTTATTTCTTTTTAAAAAATCAAAATACCATTGATCACCAGCTTAACCATGTGCATCCCAAGACTTGGGACATTTTTTTCCTTTAGCTTTTGCATATTCAAAAGGAAGCTTTTTAACTTTTCTTTTTTTTGACAACCCAAAATGCATATTGCATGCAAAGATAAGGTACTGAACAAGAACACTCTCTTCATCTTTAGAGAACACCATCCAAACAACACATTGGTTATAATATGCACAATTTAATTCCATTTTTTGAGAATTATTAGTCTTCCTGCAAAAAGCATGTCTTTGCAGTGTAGTTCTGCTTACTCCAAACCATTGTACTGCAGTCTGAACTTGAATTCCATCCTTCAAAACTGCTTCTGCAGTTATATTATCTGCATTAGAATTTGACCTTTTTATTCTGTCAGAATTTCTAAGCATCTAAAAGTTAGGAATTTATAATTGCTCATAAAGAGGAAAACTGATAAATTAACATTTTTAGCATATTTTAAAAATGGAACATTGGCGGGTCCCATTTAGTTTTTTCACATGTTTTTTAAGAGTACAACCAATGACATTTTAATTCAAAAATCAATTATTATATACATTTTTAAGAAGAAATCTTAACCAGAGGTGTTATTTAACATTTCCCAACGGGATTTCATCATTCACACCCCCCCCCCTCATTGTAGGGGGAGGGGCATGATACCCGACAAACAATTGAAATGGGCCTTGAATTCTAAAAATTAAAATGAGGTTAAAGAAATAAAGGTTTGCAAGTGAACAAGAAAAATCTATCATTTTTTCGCTGCAGAGTTTTTTAAATGTACCCTGATGGGGGGGGGGGTTCCCCGATGGGTGTCCCCTGTTGGCGCCACATCTGAACTAAACTTTTAAATATAATTCAAAAATAAAACATTAAGTTAAAAATATAACTTATAAACAAGACATTTCAGAAAATTACATACAATCACTTATTAGAAACAATAAAGGAAATCATCAATAGGACAATGAAATAAACAAATAACCTTAATATCAAAATTCTCAAAGCTAATATAATAAAACAAAGAAAAAAAACTTAAAAAATGCAGATTTACCACAATTCTTTAAAATGAGAAATAAAGACAAAATATATTATTGTTTTTTCTTATATGTGTTCTTTTATGTCCTAAACTATTTTTATTGTCCATGTATAGCTAGGGAAACATTTCTCATGCAATCTTTTTTTGCACTCGAGGCATTTTTTCGTTGTGCTTTTCTCACATTACATGAGGTATTTCATCATCATCTATGCTTGCAGAAATTTTGATTTTGCCACAAACATCTACTGGTAGAACAGATTGAAAAGTATCTTCATTGATATCTTCCTCGTCAGTCAAACACCCACTTTTTTCTAGGGGAAACTGACAAATATTAATAAGTTCTTCTCATCTGACTGTGTATAAAAATATTATAAAGCCTCTTCTACATTCCGGAATGGCTATGAATGTGTCATCTTATCAGCGTAATGGATATTCACTAACTGACGTAACACAAAATAATATAAAACCGTATTATGTGACGTTCTTCTCCAAATAAGACATACGCTACATCTAACTATCAACAAACATACGTGGTAGTTACTTTTGCTGCAGCTGAGAAATTCACTTGAGATTGTCCAGAAACGGTTGAAAGGGGGGGGAGTTGAGAGAGGGAGCCGAAACGAAAGACAAGTCATAAATATTTTCTTCCGACACATACTATAAGTTTTGAGCGTTCAGAAACCTTTTCCCACTCTTATGTGAACTGTAAACATAATAACTGCATTGTGTGAAAAAGTACACCTGTACACGCAAATGTTCCATTTTTGGAACATTGAAATTTCAAAACTGATAGTAAAAAAATAACTATATTTTTTATGATATCTTGCAGTCTATAGTTAAAATGATCATTTTTAATTACTTTTACCAAATAATAAAAATATTTTTTAAATTTTGAATTTTAGATGAAATTTTGAATTTTGCTCGATCAAAAGTAGAAAAAAATGCACAATTAAGAATTTTTTTCAGAGACTATTTACTTTAGCAACAGTACTTCATTTTCAAAAAATTAATCCATATTTTTTGTCTTCAAAATAATTTTTACGGAACAATATGAATAAAATTGAATTTTTCAGAAAATTTCAAAATTGATGTTCCAATATTGGAACATTGGCATGTAAAATGTTAATTAATAAAACATTGCAGACTTTCAAAAACAAGAAATGGTTTGTACTGGTATATATATATATATATATGAATACCATTTTTATTTTCATACCTGGTACTTAAAATTGTAATTTTCTTCTTTTTATACCCTGTTTAATAACTGTTTTTAAAAGTTTTATATATATGTTATATGTAATCATTAAACACATGTTACACATTATTAACTTTTTCTAAAACTTTTTATTTCTGGTTTTCTTTTTTTCATATTCTTCCATTTTTAGAATAGGTTTTAAGAGATGATGTAAGCAAATATTAACAAAGCTTACTAACATATTTTTTTTAGTAAAAAAGGTGGAATTTCAAAAGGGAGAAAATTAAAGTTAAGAGAAATTTTTTTTTCAAATTAAAGATAAAGAAATAAGCTAAATATGTCTATCTTTCACTATAAATCGATACGATTATAATGGAAAAGTACCGATACATTTGTATCGGTATTTGAATAATTTGGAATTATTTTGATGAAAGTAACACAAAGTACATCATAGAAGACAAAATTGTAATTGTTGATCAAGTGTCAAGTAGTAACATTTTCTAATTTTTAAATTTATAACATGGAAAAAATAAGTAATAAACAAACATTTAATATCTATCAAAATCTACCTTTACAGATTAAATACACACATAATAGCAATTCACCAATTAATATGGAAGAAAAACATTTCTTTAAGAACATCAGAAGTGAATTACCATTGCGAAACCAGCTAAAAGTGCTGAAGTTCTGCTGGAAGCTTTCAGTTTTGCCCGACTTAAATGCAATCTTCTCCATGATAATTTCGTTCGATTTTCTGATTCTATTATCATTTTTTATGTACAGCATCTATGCTCAACAAAAACTCAAGACAAATCGGTAATGCAGTATATGACAATTTTATAGCTGTTAAATCATTTTTACAGAAGATAAAAACACAACTACGCTTTTCAGCTATTTCTGCACCACGAGTTTTGTTTACGTTTTTTTTAAATGCTTTTCGTTAAAGGCAGCAATCTAAAGTACAGGAATGTTACTCAGAGATGAAAATATGCGCTCCTCATGTGTAAAGGTAATAAGCTGGCTTCTTATTGGTTACACGAGGACGTCTATTTGATGTCTTGTAGGGTTGTCTGGGTTTTAGCGTATAAGGCTCTGAACTATTTGGAAGAGCTTTACATTTCAAAAAGAAAAATTCCATTCCACATAAGAAATAATGCAATGAACGTGAATGAAGGCGTAAAATCAAATACTATGATTCGATTTTGAGCTTCTAAATAAGCTTCTGGGTTTTAGTTTCATAAATGATGGGGGAAAACAATTTTTGAAGAAAATTAATTTTGACAAAATGTATTTATATCGTTGATTAATAACTCTAAATAATGCTTTAAAAATAAAGCATTAAACAATTTGATCTAGATCCTTACTTTTATAAAAAAAAAAGAAAGAAAGAAAAGAAAATTGGCTTTGTTACTTGCTAGGGGTCTGAAAAAAATGTTTTGATGAGGAAAGAATTTTTGGGGGGGGGGGGGGCTTTGTCCAAATATATACAGTATTTTTTTTCGAAATTTAAATACAAAGTTTGAATGCTTCGTAGAAAATTGTAATTTGATAAAATTTACAGAGATCATGTAAAATTTTTGATACATTATTTTAAAAGCAATAACTTAAGAAGATGAACGTATTAAATGTTACCACTGAATACACTGAAAAAGAACTTAGACTTTAACAGGGATTTTATTTATCACTCATCATTTTTATGTTACAGGGATTGATGCAAGTCAAAAATAATTGTAATAGTTTTTCTATGTCGTCTGAAAACAAAACAAATTTTAAACTGCATCTATCAAGAAAGTCATAATATATGTATGCCTGTGCGAGTGTGTATAAATTGAACATTCATTAGTCAAACTTCATTTACTTCTTTATTATCTGACTTATTTACTTGGCTTGTGCACTTTTTTTTATTCTTATATTTCGTTTGAAAGATTATTAATTATTTCTTTTCCTTTCAGCGTGTTTTTTTTTATTAATGACAACCGGGTTTATAATGGATAGTTTCGAGAGATTCTGTTGAATGCATGTGTGTGAAAATACATCAAGTACATATTGACACCCCAACTAAATTACTGAGATCAGATCTATACAATGGAATGTTACAAAGAATTAATTGAAGGACTTTTTTTTTTTGCCTTCGAAATGACTTATACGAATTCCCCAATATTATTTTAGTGGAGAGGTTAGTATACTATACTCTTTTGTTAAATATTTTAATACTATTGTATATTTATAAGATGAGAACTTTAATCAGTTAGCTGGAATCAGTGATAAATATTTATTCAGAATACTTTCAAAAAATTTTTTATTTAGAAATTTTACATGTGGGGGTCCGGGTCTACTCGGCACCCCTCTCTCTCTCTCTGTTCTGCGTGGCTCTAGGTGTGGGGGAAAACAAAGCATCACCAACAAACTCCATAATAACAATTAGATTTATTTAGTCTTTGAACACACACTTAAACAATCACAAGTGAAACAATAAAAAGAAACCTATGAGTGATATCTAAAGCGTTGATTATTCCTATTATTCAACTCTAAGTATACCCGACTACCAGAAATAGATAAGGAGAACAAGCCCTAATGCACCAATAGCTAATTCTAATATCTTAAATCTAATAATTTAATCTCAGCAATTACTTTCTTAACGCGCGCTAGGTTTGTGAATCAAATACTTTGATATGCACACTTTCTTAACAGCTTCACGGCTCCTTCTCTCCTTACATCTACAAAACCTATATATATATATATATATATATACTAGCTGTTACCCGCCCGCTTCGCTGGGTATTTCATGATGTTTTATAAATTTTTACTGCTTATATATATGTATAAATTATTGATATCTAAGTCCTAGCATTAAGAATTCGATTGAATTGAAAAATATACTTATACCTGTAACTGTCACCTGTTGATAAAAAAAAAAGGGCAGAACTCATCTAATTTGTATTTTCTAAAAATCTCTAAAATTGAAGCATAGAATGATGTTTGCTCTTTCGTAACTCAAAAACCAAATGGATTCCCACAAAACCAATTTTCGGTGGATCTCTACTCCGTAAATTGAACATGCAAGCCAAATTTCAAGTCTAAATCTAACAGAAAAAAGCAAAAGTTTTACTATCAATATCCCCGTAATCCCGTTGAGAGCCGTTTTCCAAAATTACCGCTCTTAGCGGATTTCAATTCAACAAAAGAAAAACGCAAACCAAATTTCATTATTATAGCCCTTGTAGCTCGAAAAAAGTAATTTTTTTGTCAATACGTCCCAGTAACCCCCTGCAACCCCCCAGAACTTGATTTGATTAAAATTTATTCTTAGTGGATCCCTATTCAACAAAAGAAACATGCTTAACAAATTTCAAGTATATGGGTCTAACAATTAAAAACAGGAATTTTTTTCTGTAACTCCTCTTGACCCCGCGCAAACATCTTTGGGGGTCAATTTTCATTTTACTCTTTGTTAGAGGAGCTCCATTTCATGAAAGGAACATACCTACCAATTTTCAAGCAGGATGATCAAGTAGTTTAAAAATGGAAATATTTATCGATTACGCCTCTTAATCTCCCGAAATTAAACTTAGTAGTTGATATTCGCGAAACCCATTTTGTAGCGGTTCTCTACTTTACGAAAGGAATCTGCTTATCAAATTTCAAGACTGTACGTCGAACAGTTTAAAAATGCGGATAATTGTCTATAACGCCACTTGAGCCCCCGCAACGCCACTTCTGGGTCTGTTTTCACAAAACCCATTTTGTAGGGGAATTGCACTCTATGAAAGGAATCTGCTTAGCAAAATTTGAAGACTGTGTGTCCAATTATTTAAAAATGCAAAAAAATTATCAATAACGCCCCTTGAACCCTCGCAACACCACCTAGGGGTCGATTTTCACAAAACACATTTTGCAGTGTATTTCTATCCTATGAGAGGAATCTGCTAACCAAATTTCAAGACTATGAGTCTAATAGTTTAAAAGAAGAAATAATTATTTATATCTGCCCTTAACCCCCCGCAACACCCCTTGGGGGTCAATTTTCTCTAAACCCGTTTTGTAGCGGATATTTACTCCATGAAAGAAACATTCCTACCAATTTCAAGCAGGTAGATCAAATAGTTTAAAAACGAAAATATTTATCTCTTACGCCATTTATTCCCCTGCAACGCCACTTAGAGATCTGTTTTCACAAAACCTTCTTATAGCTGATCTCTACTCTATGAAAGAAATCTCTTTATCAAATATAAAGACTGTGCGTCTAATAGTTTAAAAATGGAAATAATTATCTATAACGCCCCTTAAGTCCCTCAACGCCACTTGGGGGCAATTTTCACGAAACCCATTTTTAGCGTATATCTACCCTATGAGAAGAATCTGCTTACTAAGTTTCAAGACTGTACGTCTAATAACTTAAAAATAAAAAGTTATAACGCCCCTTAAACCCCCCGCCCCCGCAACACCCCTTGGGGGTCTTGTGAGGATTTTTTGAAATGTTCGACACACGGGAAAAATTATTAATTATTAAGTATTTTGAGTGTTTTATTAAAGTTTGTTCAAAAAAGTTTTTGGCTTTTTATTTTTTAAATCACTGATATTAAAAGTTTTAAAATAATTTTTATTAAACGCAACGATATTGATTCATTTCACAGTATGAAATTCAAAAAGAAAATAATACTATGTGATAAAAATATATTTAAAAATATTTCCTTATAATTTTTATGATATTTTTTTTCTTATATTCTACTGTTCTTCAATAAATCAATCTTTAAGAATAAAAAAAAACCATCGGTTGTGATGGGTTATATGAGGGAATTCCCCTTTTTCTACGCAGCGAGACTCAAAACTACCTCAACTTTTCCCATCTTCCAAACACAAAGCTAACGCAACGTGAATGACCTTGACGAAATTCAGAAATAACGTCGAGAGAACCGAATGAGCATCCCTTACGGGAATCTGGCAACGTTTTTTCAGGATTCTTCACATTTCCGGCTATAAAAAAATTATGGCGTGATAAATTGAAATGAAAACCATCCTATCTCTCAAGTTGGATCGAACTGCACATGGTGTGCAAATTTTATTATAATCGGTTAAGTGGTTCAGGAGTCCATTGAGGACAAACATTGTGACGCGAGATTTATATATATAAAGATAGTTTATATAGTCAAACTAATTTACATATATCTCGTGTTCTTCTTGAAAGGCTGTGAATTAATGTGAACGCTAGCCCCAAAGTTTCCCCAAGAGGATTAATAGGAAGAATATCGCGAATAGACCCGTCACATACATTAGCCAAGAAATAAATTACAACATAAGTCGTCTGCTAAAAAATAAATTTTTGGCAAATAAGAATTACATTATTATTAAAATATTAATCCATACACAAATTATTATTTAATTAACAAATAATTTTAATAAATAATCAATTAATTAATAAAAAAATAATAATTAAGTTAATTTTAATTATACTTTTAACTAAGCAAAAAAAAAGTTTTCCATTTTAAATTAAATCAGTTGCTAAGAAAAAAGATGAGAGTTAAATTTCCTCTACACTATTAAAGTTTATTTAATATGTCTAAATTATCTCCTTAAAACTATTAAACAGTTACAAATTTGAAAAATGACATATAAAAACAAAAAATGCAATTTCAAGAAGAAACACAGGATTGAAAATCACACGGACATATGAAGTAATAATCCTTTAATTAGATTATACATAGCAACATTAATTCAAATCATTGTTGTATTTTCCGAAATGTTTAAAATTGCCATTATTGCTTTAATAATGGCAATTCAACCCTGGGTATTACAAAAAAGCTGAAACATTACAAGGAACATTTAAGATAAAAAATAAATTAGTTTCATGGAACTTTTCATAAAAGAAAAGAAATTGTAATCTAATGTTTCCAAAATCCTTTTATCGTTAAAGTTCTGCAACCGCGAAGTCTAAGATAAGAAACAAATTATTTATCAAACCATTGCCCGGAATATGCCTAAACTGGATGCGCGCGCAATTCATCAAAGCTGCGTTCACATCCAGTGAACCCGCTTCTGAAATCAAAAGAGTTCATGCTAAATGCACGTTATGTGAAAAACCACTTCTTGTTAATCACTCGAAATGCCTTAAAAATCTAATAAACACGAAAGCTAATAAACTCTTAAAAGCCCAAACCAACCGGAACATATAAACATTCAAAATTCCCATATCCAAACTCACAGGATTTAAGCTCTGATCAGGTTATAGCACAAGCAGCTCATTTTGATTCTCCAGAACTATAGCAATAGTAATCACTCTAAATCAGTGGTACCTAGCCCCCGGGGATGCGGACCGGTACCGACCCATAGATCAAATGGTACCAGCCCGCCCTAAAAACATTGAATTATTTGCATTTTATTTACTGAGATGTATTTTTCTCGCGTTAGAGCGACTTCCCAAGGAAATCACTTTATATACACGTTAAGTCACTTTACATTCATCTTTGGGAGTAACTGTATTTTATTCTGAAGGCATACTTATATACAATTAAATAAAAATTATTAAATCAGAACAATCAAAAGTATAAACAATCAGCGTTCCCTTCTCAGCGGGCTGTGGTAAAATTATCAAACGTTGACCCGGTGATAAAAGATTAGGAAGCACTTCTCTAAATTATTCTTTAAACGGGATCAAATATGAATAAAGTACATTTAAGCATTTAATCACGGAACACAGCAAAGATGATATAAATATTTGTGAAATATTACGGCTCGTTTAATCTTCCGAGTAACATTTGTCACAAAAGTAACCATTTTACCCATTGTTTTTTTTTTCGGCAGAAGGGTGAGTATTCCTACTCTCTTTAAAAAAAAAAACGAAATTTAACTCCTTGTCCCATTTGCAAATCTCATTTTTTAAAAAACGACTATTCATCTGAAATTTAATAAACTGATCACATAACAGACCTACAACACAATCCAGTTAACTTCACCCCATTAGATTAAAGCCTTCAAGCTAATGACATGCAGAGGCTTACATAAGAGGGGCACATTGGAGGTTCAACCAACCTATCTCATAGACCAACAGATTTTTAATTTTTTACCGTAGAAATTATCCCTCAGTGCTTTCATTCACGTTTTTTAGAATGTACCCCCTTTTCCCGACAGAGGTCTGTGTACACCCCTGATGACATTACATTTTGTTTGGAGATTTCCATACCAATATCCAGCATGAAAAAATAACAAAGGAAATCTTAATGGAAATTCAATTAACAATTTTCGCGATTTTCTCTATTCTATATATATTTTCGCTTTCACTTCTTTTGTTATTCCTTCAACAAGAAACATAACAGCGTAATGCCAGACTTAGTATTTGTCAAAATATCATCCCAGCCAGCATTATCTCTGAAAATTTTTTTAGTAATGACTACAACCCAGTCTAAATAGGTAATTGAAATAAACATTTCTTTTGGCTCTTAAACAAGGGCTTTCGATGTTATAAATAAAAGACTCACAAATTTTTTAGTAGGTAATTGAACTAAACGTCTTTCTTTTTGGCTCTTAACAAGGGCTTTCGATGTTATAAATAAAAAACTCACAAATTTTTCGTCGTAGGAATTTCTTTTAGAAAAGAAGCACGTTTGTTTTCGATAAAGTATGGTATGATAAACTCATTCATGAAATTATCAAATTAGAATTCCCTTTTAAATACTAATTAAAATCATCTAAATAGCATGTGAATCCCTGTCATGATTAGCTATATTTATTTTGAGAAGTGTGCTATTAAAAAAGAACGCTTGTAGACAAATGACTGCTTCCTATGTTCAATACTTATTGCACGACTTTTTACTGAACTCTGCAGTAAGTACATGTTCATTCACAGGCAACTCAGTAGTATCTCCCAAGGTGCTAATATTTATGACATAATGCAAAGTCATCGTCATGTTCTCTAATGTGACTTACTAATAGGAAGATAGTCATTTATATCGTCATACTCTGTTGGCAATTTTACTTCAAAAAAGGTGGACCTATTCAGTTCACCCACAAACGTACTATTTTCGACGCTTTGAAGGATTCTCGATAGCGATTACATTTAGATAATCGATTAACATACACACAAGTACCACATTAAATATTTATCTGATAAAATTTATTTTTGAATGTCTCTATAACAGGAAGAAAATCACCCGTCTGTTAATAATAAAGTTATTTTATCCCAACAAGTGCTTCGGCCTATTTTTTACCCATGCTACACTCATGGAATGAGGCAGCCGTAATTCCCTTTCTTTTTTAAATTCATTACTGATATTATTTATATACTTTCAATTATTAGTATTGTGATAGTAGAAAGCGTTGCTATTGGTGGGTTATGTACTCTTATTTATAAACTCAATCTCTCACTTCTTAAAAGAGAATAATTTTATCTGTGTAATATTTAACGCAGCTTCATTTAAAATAACAAACCTTAGATGTCGTCCGATAGAGGTTCATAATTATGAAGTCTGTTTTCAAAAGGTGGTAATGGTACAAGTTCTAGAGTATTTACGATCAATTATTTTTGAGCACAAGATTGCACAACCGTTTTGGTTCAAAATATCATGTTAAAAAATAAAGATTAGTAATTATTCGGAAGCCTTAAGGAACACCTTAAATTATAAGATAGAGAGTATTTATATCATCATACATCGTGTATTACATCTTTGTGAAGAGTAATGAACACCACAGCAAATTGAATCTATTATGTAATCCTTTCAAAACAAAATTTGAAAGTTTGATTAGTGAGGCACTGGTTCAAGTTTATCTTTTATGCTTTCAAAAAATATGGTGAGTGAGTGAAAATTAAACGTCACACTGTTCAACAACACGAGGGCTTTTGGCGACGGACTTCGTAATTTTGAACCATGGTCAAATGACGAGGACACACGAGCTGGCTCTTAACTATCACACCCCACCAACGGAAGGACTTTTGAACTCTCAACAGATTTAACGTACATCGCTTCCCTACAAGGCTGGTCTTCAGTGCTACCGGGCTTGAACTCATGACACGACAGCCAGGAGTCCGTTACCTTGACCATTAGGTAACCGTGGCAAATAAAAAAATATAGAGATACTCAGTAGACAACAAAATATCATTAGAAAAAGAACCATATAACTGACACAAACTCTGATTCCTGTTTATACGAATGAAGGATTTCATAGAAACCAATATCTTTCTCACAAATTTTGTCTTTCAAAATGCTAAGTAATTTGCTGTTTTAATTCAGTGAAATAGAATAGATGAGGTAAAAAAGCGATCCTCATCGTTATGCGCTTGACAATTATTGTTGTATGAAGTATCATTAAAAAGAAACACTGTCCACTATTTAGTGAACTGTCCAAGTAGGGAGCAAAATATTACGTTTCTAGACATTAGTACAATAGCAGAAAACGTAGCAGAAAACAGTAATGCTAGAATTCGCAATGTATACCAAATGACTTTATACACATCTTCAGAATAGTTTAGTTTGAGTTGATGCAGTGTTAAACCTAACATGAAAACATGCCTTTTAATTTCAAATTATGGTCAAGTGATCAAGATGAAACCTATTAATACAATCTTCCAGCTTTCATATCACTCGATGCAAGAACTTAAAGACTCTTTCATTTAACAAGCAACATTCTTCAAGTCTGTGATGGAAACAGGACTCGACAAAAATGTAACGAGTCATGGCTATGATTATATCCACTGCCATTATTGAAAATAAGATAATTTTTTTCATATAAATCTAATACATTTAAAAAGGAATTCTTAATGGTTCCAAAAATTACATGTAAGTTTTCTGGCAGCATTATAGTGTAATTGTGGTTATCTTTTTGCATTATATCAATAATTTTATAACTAAATGCATATATTTGCCTTATAATTCTTGATTTTGTTACAATTGTACAAATGGAAATTTACTCTCAAAGTTAAATTATTTCGTTTCATTACCTTTTTATTGAAAAAGTTCAATTTAGGGAAATTTTTTATTGATACATCTATTTTCAAAATAATCATGAAATACCTTTAAAATGTATACTTTTTTTCCCAAATACAAATTAAATAAGCAACACTTCAATTAATGTTCAATGATAATGTAACAATAGTTACTCTAGCAAAATCTAAAATGAGTATCATACACAAAAAAATAATTATTTTCTGAAAAATAATATATTTTTTCCATTATAAAAACTGATTATTAAGCAGCAAAAACATTAAAAAAATTATCCTGTTGCACCTAGCATAATTTGGAACAGTTTGGCTTTAATACATTTTAAAACTGATTTCTCTTACGGTTAGTAAAATTCTAGGAAATAAGAAATAATAGTTAAAGACTAAACAGTAATAATCAACAATTTAAAAATGAATATATAGTGATGGATATGAGGTTGAAACTTTAACAAATAACAATAGTTAGTAGTTTTAGTGATCTGTAGTCAGTTTCAGATTTGGTGAATATGAACACAAATTAAATACTCATTTTGATAATCTTTATTTTAAATAACAATATAAATTTTAATTCAATATTGTTTTGAATTTTCTTATATTATTTGAAATTTTAAAAAGTAAGAGAAATATCATCTCTAAATAATTCTTTCATCAAACAATTATCACCAGAAAGATATTTTTAACAGGATAACTTTAAGTTCATTATTATGTACCTTTTGTCTTCCTGTTTTGCGTTGTAAATAAGTGTAAAATCAGAAGTCAAACATTGAACTATCTTTGAATTTTTTTCTTATACAAATTATTTTTAATCATTTTTACTACTATTGATAAAAAAAAACACAAACTAAAATCATTTACTGCTACACGCATGAAAAGATAGCTTCATTTAACAAATCTTTCCTTCAGAATTAATTTCATATTCAGTTTCAGAAGCATTTTCTTGTGTCACAATGAATAAAATCAAATTAAACAGGCTGAAATGAATTGTTACATGGTACGCTGATGGGCATATAAAAAGAAAACATAGCAAAAACTTGCTGCAATTGAACTCAAAACTATAACCATAGAACTTTGCCTACAAAAGTTTTTATGACAATCATTGAGTATAATACTGAAAGAATTCTAGAACATAAACTCATGTCCATAAATTAAGGCTAATTCAGAATCACACAGAAATTGAAATCTAAAATAAAAATTTCACCTGTAGAACTATCACACACATCTTGAAGAAGAATATGCAAATTACAGGAAACCACCAGATGGCGCGGATAGTACGTCACAATGACGAGAGGGATATATAAGGAATGGTGGCAAAGAAGTAAAATTGTTCACAAGCGCTTTAAAAACCTTTCAGTGCAATAACCGCATAGTTATGGCACAAAGGAAGCATTTGGATGATTTTTTACTTGGTAGAATTATTGGACGAATGGAATGTGGCCGTACCCAGCTCTAAGTATCCGAGGAACTTGGAATCGCCCAGAGTGTCATCTCCAGGCTTTGGCAACGATTCCAAGATGAAGGTAATATGAGTAGATGTTACAGCACAGGTCGCCCCCGAGTTACAAAGCCAATTGAGGACCGGTATTTGGCACTTACTGCAAAAAGAAACAGACGGAGCACAGCATCAGACCTATCTCGTCAGCTCTCTTCAGCTACCGGTACAACAGTTTCAAGGCAGACCGTGTACAGACGCTTAGGGCACATTGGTCTATATGCTCGTAGGCCTGTCAGATGTGTTCCCCTTAACGCAACTCACTGTCACCTGCGATTAACCTGGAGTAGAGAGCATGCATTGTGGACACTGCAACAGTGGTCTTGTGTGATGTTTTCCAACGAGTCCAGGTTTAGTTTGCAGTCTGATTCTCAACGGACTTTCATATGGAGAGCGCCAGGTACCTGTTACCACCAAGAGAACGACACTGTTACGTGATGCAGGATGGCTTGTTTGGGGAGGAATTATTCTTGGTTCCAGAACTGACCTGCATGTTCAGAGTGTAACAATGACAGGCCACATCTATCGGGATGTCATTCTGGAACAACATGCAAGTTTGTTTCGGGGCGCCATGGGTGCTGAATTTCTGTTTATGGATGACAACGCCCGTCCTCACCGTGCAAACATTGTAGACGAATGCCTTCAATCGGAGGATATCACCCGTATGGATTGGCCAGCATACTCACCGGACTTGAATCCAATAGAGTATGTGTGGGATATGCTTGGCCGACGAATTGCAGCCCGTCAACCCCCTGTCTACCGGAACTTCGGAGGGCATTGCTTGATGAGTGGTGTAATATTCCCCAAAATCAGATTGATAATTTGATACTCAGCATGCATAGGCATTGTAAGGCCTGTATTGCATCGTCCGGGAGACATACTCCGTATTAACCATCATACTAACCATGTTATACTGTTTTTTGTAAATAGGTCCTTTTTTGAAATTTGCTCCAGGGAGTAAAAATCGCAATTTTTATTAATTATTTCAAACATATAGCATCTTTTTTGCTTGTTACCTTTTGTTTAATAAATAGACTTTACAAATAAGTCAAATTTGTTTTGCTTCTGTCTCTTTTTTTGCCTGAACTTCATTATCCTTAATTTATGGAGAGTGTAAATTAAGCAATTTTACTTAAGCTCAATGTCAACAATGCATTCTATTTTTTTTTAAGAAATCAAATGTGTTGGTGATAAGCTATCTTGCAGTGTTTCTATCTTAGAACTAAATTGGGATTTTATTTGATATCATTACAAATTAAACTGACACAGTTTTACAAAGGAAATGCAATAAAGATACAAGTAACTAAATAAATTTAATTGAAGTTACAGTACAGCTAGATATGACAGTATATAAAGGAAGGATGCTAAAGATTTACTGATCTGGATTTTAATGATGCACCAAAGGGTAGTTAATGTATGATAATGTTCAATTCTTTGTAATTGCTGAGCACACTCATTGATCTTCCCACCATGAACTTAAGCTATTCAATAAATCTGTTTTAAATATGTTGTGATTTGTTATAGCTACAACACATTTATCTGTATCAAGTTGGACATATATCTTTTGTATAAGGAATAAGGCAGGTATTTTTTTGGATGTGGGGGGGGGGGTAATCACGACTTTATTCACAAATATTTTAATCATTCTTACCTGATCCAAAGTCCAGGACAAAGGTAATATTAACCTATATAACTTCAAATTAAATTGTTAGATAATTTGATTTGATTAAATCTTTTCCTTTTCAAATCTCTTTATCATTACAAGATATTAGAATAGGTTATTTATAGAGACTGATTTTTAACATGTTCTTGGACAAGGCAGCATAAGACAATCTACTTTCTATCCCATGGAAAGCCAAGTTAGACAGATGTCCCTGAATATGATAAGATTAAATCAATATTTAATAAAACATTATTTCACATTGCATACTAAAAAAGTGAAAGAAAAAAAAACTTTCAAAAAGGTGAATATTGCATTTCATTAATAATGCTAAATTACATACCCCTCCCATTTTCTTCTAAGAATCTGAATCATTAACAAGTTGAAGAATTCCTTAAGTGTGTAAATTTATGATTTTAAAGAGATTCTATTCATTTTCATGAAGTAATGTGACAAGAAAGAGGGGATGAATGGTGGGAATTCACCAATACATGGTGAATTTCCTTTTTACATATTTCAAATACAACTGAAGAAATAGATACTCCTTAGCTGAATTACTTTGCATTTAGAACAAGACACAATTGAATGCTTAAAGCAGCGGTCTTCAAAATTTTTCAATTCACGAAACCCCCAGAACTCGAAGGTATTTTTGTGGAACCCCTAGAAGTAGAAAGTGTTTTCGTAGAACCCCTCTTCTTGCACATACTTTGAAGAACATATCTCAAAATAATATTTAAAGTACAACATGTTATAGGCATAAAGTATTGTATTTATTATTAAAAAATTCTAATCTAATTCTTTTAATATAATTAACTCATTAATAATATTAATTTGTGATTCAAGTGTCACCTACATATGCATTATATTTAGTAACTGGGACATAAACTGTTGAAGTTTAGGTCTATTAAGATTAAATACAATCGCATTATGTATTCTGAGTTAAAATCTTTTTTAACGCCCTTTTATAAGCTTCACATGTATGTAACAGAATATTTTAGCTCCCTTTTTACCCACTTTAAAAGATCAGATTAATTTAAAATTTTGCTCCCTTGTCCTGGACTGATGACATACAAGAATTTAATAATTTTGTTCCATTTTTCTGATCTGGATCATCAGGATTAACGCTTTCCCATTTTCAGATCCCATCCTGCATCTGGCAATTAAATTCAGATTACATTTCCACATTTGGTGACTAAAAGAAAAAGTTACAACATAGTTAGATTAAGTATAAAAAGGTGTTTTTTAGATTTTTTTAAACTATAATTATGCTTTTTTTGTAGCCACTTAACATTGAAAAATTTATTTCACTTAAACACAGTGTTCTGAATGGCATTAAAATACTTAAAGCTGTGTGAGAAATCCGTGTACTTTGAATGAATTTCACCTAAAATTTAGAAGCTGTTCTTGCTTAAATTTAGATTTTAACATCAACTCTGTTGATATGCTGTTACCTTTCCTTCATTATAGCTGTTGTCTTCTACAAATGTAAAAAGGTGCATAGTTTCCATTAGAAAACTAAATATAGTTTTGCAAGACATTGTGCTAATTAACAAGTATAAAATTATGTCGTGGAACCCGAGATAATAAACAATAGAATATTCCCAATCTAGTTATATATATAATGATAAAAAGTTTTGAAATTTTTAATTACATTATAACAAAAGTGTTGCAAAATAAAGTTATTATATATCAATACAATTTTCAGTTTTAATGAATGGGGGGGGGGGGCGCTTTAGATACTTGTAACTATACAAACTTCATAGAGAATGTGAATCCATTTTGCATACATATTTATTTCTTCTCAATTTTTTTAATGTGATGCATGGAACCCTTGGGTATGTCTTGTGGAACCCCTGGGTTCTGTGGAACACAGTTTGAAGACCACTGGTTTAAAGCAATAAAAATCAAATGAAACTACAAAGTAAAAAATTTAACTTTATTTTCTTATTTAAATATATATATATTTCAAATATATATATTGAAACATTAATTGGTAACATATGTTAACATAGAATGAATAAAAAATATTTTAATGTTTGATTTCCTCATGATTCTCAACGACTATGGTTTGAAAAAATACAACTACAAAACTTCATAATGAACTGATTCACAAAAGGTTGTTTTTTATATACAGTTCTAAAAGTTTGTTTCTAACAAAATTCATTAATTTCTTACTAAATTCACAATTGTCACAGTTTTAAATCTGGTGGCTTGTAGTAAAATCGACATCTTTCATAAAAAACCTAGGAAATATAGAAAATGTTTTTTTTTTCATTATAATTAGCAAAAAGAAAAAAAGAAGAAATAGCAATATATACATAGAATTAATTATAAGTAATATATAAGTATTTTGTTTTTTAAAAAATTGGATCATACAGCATTATTAACCCTATAACTGCTGTGGGTGTATATATACATCTTGCTTAACCAGTGCCATTAATCCTAGATGTATATATATACCTTTTCTAAATACAAAACTTGGTACAGCGCTGTTATTTGTAAAGTTATTCTGAAGGCTCTAAAATGCAATACAAAGACCTTGACAGTGATCATAAAGGATTTACTGATTTATGTCTTTTCTTTTCTCCAAATACACTATGTAAATACTAGTGCCTCTGTGAAAAACTGCGTCATTGGGGTGCAAATCATGCAACTTTTCCTTGGCATTTAAGGGGTCAAGATAACATTGAAACTGGCAAATTTTTTTCTATTCTAAATAATTGTTTTTCTCTATTTAAGCTAAAAAATTTTATGGATCCACAATTTTTACAAAAACAATTCTTTTGGATTTAGAGATTCTCTACTTCATTAACTCTTATTTACTTTTTATATAGCTCTATCCTAGATCTCTATCTTATTTTCAATAGAAAAAGTTTTTATTAAACATAGAAAAAAAATGAGTTAGAGTAACATATTTTAACACTCTAAGCATTTATTTCCCTTCAACTTAACCATTAATACATTACTGCTCTTATTATAATAGTATTTAAAAAATAATGATTTCAATTACATTTGCTTGATTACTCTAAAGCAGGGGTGCTAAACTCGCAACCCACAAGAAACATTTTTGCAGCCCGGTCAATACATTGGCACTCAATCATATATATTAAAAGAACGAAAATTCTCCCAAAATAGGAAATATAATAGCAGTAAAGAGATGTCAGTGTCAGGATGTAAACATTAAATCTTTCTTGTTCTTTTATATATATTTATTATAATGTATTATTCGAAAGAAATCTACATTTCCATGAAAATCGATTTTTTTGTGTGGCTCACCTAAAGTTAAACCTTATTTATTTGGCCCAAGTTAGCCTTTGAGTTTGACACCTTTGCACTATAGTCTCAATCAGTTAATCATACACTTTAGCAGAATGCAAGTGATAAAACTTAAATTCGTAACTTTTTTTGGAGCTAAAAATTTAAAAAACTGCATTGAAAAATACATTGAATAGTTTCAATTAACATATAGACAATCATGATACTTTTAAGGAATTTAAATTAAAAAAAGTCAATATTTTCAAATTATTTATAATACAAATATTACAAAATTCATATTTACACTGATACACAACAAATTTCATCATAGTTACACAAATATTATGGCAAGTATATATACTGGAGATAATTCATAACATCATAGGTAATTAAACAAACTACCCTTTATCTTATAGTTTGCAGTCAATATGTTAACGTTAAATATACAACTTTACACAAAATGTATACAAACAGAACTTTACAGCCTTTTTAAAAAATTACAATAATAAACTATAGACAAGATATATAATACTAATATAACTAGGTTGGCTGAATAATTTCCTTTGCATTGAAACATTAAGATTTATAATTAGGATAAAAAGTTTGAGGCAACATTGTTTATAAACATTTTATGAAACATTTTTGAAAAACATTTGAATCAGTGAACTAATATGCATTTTTAAACAAAAACATAAAATTTGTTATTAAATACAATTGTTAGATTATTTTTCAAGTTAAAAATACTTACTCTTAAGCTACGATCTTTTACTACTTCTTCAATGTTTAATTCATTTTGCATCAAGCGAAACTATGGAATAAAAAAGAATAACAACTATAAAACAAATATGCTTACACTTTAAAATGCATTCATTTCTATTAAAAAAAGTCCAAGATGTATTTTAATAGCATTTTTAAAATCATTTAATAATTTTTTTTCACAATAAGTATGCTTTAAAAATAGATAAATATGCATTTATCAATGTGCTCTATATACATAAAGCTTACAAATTTCAAAGATAAAAGTGTGATTTGAATATTACAAAACAAAAGAAATCTGTCTTTTACATTGATTACAATACTTAGGTCTACCACATGAAAATATGAATAATAAATTCAGAAAAATAAACAGAAAATATAATTAGAAAAAAAAGCAAATGAAAATACAACTTTTAAATATATACATACACACACACACACAAATTTTCTCTTCAACGTCTGATTATCTACACTCACAATCATAATAAATAAAGTAATATAACTACAAATTGATAGGATCAAAAGGTTCTCAGAAGGGATACAATGTACAATAAAGTATACCTTCTGCATTTTTTGCCTTATGTTAAATAATTCATACATAGATTGAACTTCTGTGTTTTCTACAATTCCCCTTTGCATGAAAATAACACTAAAAAATATAAATTCAACCTATAATCTCTTATTTAGAAAGTAACACAGTGTAAGTTCAAGAAACCCAGAAATGAGCATTATTTGTTATTCTTTCAAACATGTTATCTATTTAAATTAATTTTTATGATGTGTAACTGCAAATATGAACACTCAGTAATGAAAATAATAGATCTATAATTTAAAGCTTGAAAAATACTTGAACTAAATATAGTGTAAATTAAAATTTTTGCAGGAAGAAAAGGCATATAATATTTGCATATAATTGAATCTATTATTTGTATGAATAAAAATAGAAATGTAAGTAAAAAGTTCAAAGTACAAGGAAATTTTTTAATTAATCAGCCAGCCCACCAATGTTTACTCCAATATCATATTTTAACCAATGCAAATTAGGGAAAGAAAGCCAATTTATTATAATTCATTAACTAATACAATTACCTTAGTTTGTTTTTTCCGAAGCTCTTTTAATAGTTCAAAATTATCTGGATCATTTGTACGTTTGTCTTTCAAAGTTTGTACCTCTCTAGATGTTTCTCCAATACAACTCTTGATGGCTTTTTCTCTTTTTTCATAGGATTCCAGCAACTAAATACATATCAAATTTGTTATAATTTGCTATTATCACAGAATTACACACTTAATATTTTTCAGGTTTATGGAGTGCAGGAAGTAGCTATAATAAGTTTACAAAATATGTAACAAAATGTTCAGTATATTAGAGTTTTTTCTATGTAGCAGGAGTGGCAAACCTTTATGGATCAACAAGCCATTTTTTTTAAAGAAGTGTTTAGTGAGGTATAGATGTGTCATCAAATAATTTTTACTTATGATTAGTGGAAAAATAATAAAACTAAATACTCGAAATTCGTTACTTACTACGAAAAAATACCTTTTTCACTGTATAGTTGTAAATGTTTTAGTTATATATGTAATTCAAATTAAAGTAACAATAGTGTGACTTCTGTTGTTGCAGATTGGATGATAAATAACTTATATTAAGATTGTAAGATGTTGCTTTTAGTAAAATGCATGCCGAATTGGAGTCATCTGCCAAATGGTTTCTAAACAGTTATTTTTGCTGTGGTTCACTTTTTTCACTAGAGGATTTGTGATTTGTTTCAAAATGCCATTTAACAGATGGATGTTCTGCATACCTCTGTCTCAGAACATAAAACACACATAGCGTCACCTTTACTAATAATGTGCCATATTTCTAGATTCACTAAGTTTGAAATTCTTTGTTAAACTTACTATCTTGCACTTCTTGTTCTTTTGCTGAATTAGCCATGTTAAATAACAATTAAAAATTGTAAATAAAACACAAATAAACTTTAAACTACGGTAGTTTCAACGAAATTGACTATGCTATGAGTAGACAAATTTTGCATCATAAGCAACTGTAGTTTTCGACGTAACTAAGGCAGAACAATAATAAACGAGTATGCTCCCAGCCACATTTGCTCATAATACTTCACAGAGGTTTGCCATCCCTACTACATACTAAGAATGGAGAGTTATTGTCCTGCTTTACACCTGCACAAAGACTACTCATGAGGAATCATACAAATTTGAACTGCATTTAAGTTAAAACAACTTTCCAAATTACCACCCAGTGTAATTTAAGGATTTTGAGACTAAAGATTTAATGCATATCAGCCTTACTGCATGAAAGGTTCATAACTAGGGGAAGGGGAGCAAATTTCTACATGATGAAAAATAATTCTTTGTAATGTAATAAGACCATACTAATGCAATTGTTATTTAATAAGACTACATTCAAGGAATTTCAATTAGGTATATTGTAAGATATATCCTAGAATGAAAAGTTATAAGCTATATATATATTAACCTCATTCTTTTACTTCATCAGTTTTAAATGACAATAATGGATGTTCAAAGTGCATATTAATATATATGTTAATTGCATTATAGTAATATAAAACTATGGCCAAATGAAGTTTTACAACAAAAACTTAAAATTAGACATTTCAATTTTTTTATAACAGGCACAGAAGTTAAATATGCATAAATCAGACTATAAATATACCATATTTATTAGAAACTAAATCACACTTTTCCCCCAATGATAATACTACCGAAAATCGGGTTAGGCTTAGAATCGAAGGCAGAAAAATTCTTTGGATGGGGGGGAATTGAACATAATAGTGATGGTTAGAGTAATTACAGAATCATGTTCATATTTAAGTCTTTAATACTGGGAAAATAAATAAATTACTTACTTCTTATTAGTCCTCATTAAATTTTACTTTAAATTTTGTAAATATTGATAAACCATATTTTACATTATTTTTTAATTTTTCACAAAAACATATTGAGAATTTGGAGTGTGGCTTAGATTAAAAAAATATGGTAACTTTTACAATATACATGCACATATTATAAAAAAATTGCATATTTATGCATATAAAAATTTGAAAATCATAAAAACTACTTTTACATACTTGCTGATATAAACCCTGGCACTGATTTGTTGCATTAGCTTTTTCTGCAAAAGAAGGTGTAGGTATTGTAGTGTTAAGGGCATGTACTATGTTGTCATCAATTTTTCGCATCACTCTCAATGACTCCTGTAATGAATAAGAATCATAATTACAAAATTAAAAAAAAAAATTGTACCCAAACTGTTGAAATATTACTAATTATGAAACAATAAAGTATTCCTATCAAAACTATTTTCTCATATTGGATATGAAATAATCAAACAAAACAAGGGGGATACAAGGGGCACTGATACGAGGATCCAGGTATATTAATGGCATTAGAAGAAAGAATAGGTACTTACATTTTCCATGTTTTCTGAATTCTATTTCTCAAACTTTATTATAATGTCATTTGCACATTAAAACTACCTCTAAATGTAAGTTACATAAATAAAAACTTAAGAAGCTTTAAGAGTGGTTATGACATGTATTTTCTATTGATATTGTTTTTGACAAACATTTTGAAATACTGGTTAATGTTCCAAATCAACATTTGAAAAACTCAGAGAACATGCAACTCCCTTTTTTTAGCATTAGTTATACAATGTTGCTGTATTGAGTGCTTGCTGCTTGTCTATTTCTGTCCATCACAGAAGTTTGCTTACCAATAAGTCCTGTTTCTTTGAATAACTATCTGATGACATGGTCACCATCTGATACAGGACTCTGAGTTCTAATAGCTTTATTCATAAAATACTTTCTAAAAGAGTATACAACATTATATCTAGTGAGATGATGCCATTTCAGTTTGTTTAACTAAAATAAGATTCCTGATTATTAATGTCTCACTCTGAAGCAATACAAAGGCAATTGGTGAAGGACCTTGTAATTCTGAACCTGGGTGAAGTGATGAGGATAACACCAGAGTTTCACTCCACTCTTTGAGCTTCCACACTAAGACTACATAAAGACTTTGTATTTCAACAGATTTAGTGTGTATCAGCGTCTCAAAACAGTGGGTTTTTAATGACACCAGGACTTGAGAGTAGCAAGATCGAGCTCACCTTCATGACCCCTTAACTACCTCGACAGAGCAAAATAATGTATACAGTAGCATTATATATAAATATTCATAATCTCATTTGAACTACAATCAAGTGACAAGGATTTGGAATTAGGTTAAACATGCATCTCATTCTTAACTTTTACATTGATGGAAAATGAGGACTTCCAGCCTTCCCAGACTTAGCCCATTTATGATTAGGTTTTTAACATTGTATAATTCTTATAAGTGAAATACTATTATGAGTAAGCTTTTTTTGACTATGCAAAATCTCATTCAAATTTTAAGTTTTATTGGGTAAGAATTTTAACATGTAGCAATAAGCAATTAATATATCTACATTGATAAGATTCTACATTTGTTTTCCCACTTCAATCAATGAATTCGGGAGTTAATTTTACATTATTTGGTATTGTACCACAAGTAATTACAAAGATTTAATTCTGAATTTAACAGAAACATGCTATATTAAGATTTACTTTATTTAAATTATTAATGAAATTTTTACAAACAATTAGTTTTAGAACTCTGTAAGACAACTATAAATTTATAAAAATTAAGCATTTCATAGAAAATAAACTAATATGAAAAAGGGAATATTTTGAAATAAATATAAGTAAAAATGGAGAAAGAGAAGATGTAACAATGTGAAATTATTTTTATGAAAGTGATTATCTTGTCTACAGATTATATAACATAAATCAGCCAAAGTGAACGAGGATTTTTATGTTACATAAAACTTTTCTTTTAACGTTAGAAAGTTGTGTAAATGAAGTTATGTTAGCAATTATGGATTCATATATACATATATATGTACTTTAAAAAATAGTTGGACATAAGATATAAAAAATTAATCATATGAATTAATAAAAAACTTATATTTGAATTTTTTAAAACAGAAAAAAACTGCTAGATTAATTATTTTATTCTGAAAACATAAAATCATTTGTTGTTACAACAGAAAAAAAATTAAGAAGGGTAACAATTAAAACTTCATTACTTACTTGAAAAGCCGACAAGTCTTCGCACGCCATGTCTAACCTGGGCGCAGCCATTTTGTTTTCTGCAGTCTAGTTATTGCATAAATAACCCAAGAAAAAACATAGCTAATATATAAGAATTAACAGTAAATAATTAATCAAAAAAATAAGTTTTAATAACTGGATTAAAAAATAAAAAGTTTTTAGTGCTTAACATTTTTGTATATTTTTATTATGACCGGTCCTATCTTAGGGTTACCGATCCGATTTGTCTGCTGGTGATCTTGTCTTATAAATTTTATTAAATTGAAGAAAGGTGAGATCAGTATTTTTTGAAATTGTGCTTTTTGTAAGATTTTTTTCACAAAATACTGCATTATATATATGTTGTGATTAAGTTTATTTTGTCAGGATTTTCTTTATGTATTTCATAATTGTAGCTTTTAACATAGCAGTATGAGATGCGTAGAAATATTTTTACATCTGAATTAAGAATTTTTTTGTACAAATTCCAGGAAAATTTCGCACAAGCTTTCCAAATCTCTTCTTTCTGATCTCTAAAGTATCATCAATTTTTCTCTGAAAATTCAAGCACAAATTATATTTGTCACGTGTCGGACATAGCTAGAATCATCTATATTTTTCAGGAAATAATCTTAAGAAGTAAGCATACTGATTTTAGCTGTTAGTATCAAATTATTAGTAGCATCTTATCGCCTGTTTTTGTTTCTTATAAAATATTTCTTAACGATGTAGACCGCTCAACTATAAGGATAACATCTAAATTCGAAAGTCGTATGTCGGAAAGAAATTTTTCTAGTTTACAAAGCTCACTCGCCGGTTGCTTACTAAGTTATTAAAATTGATGGTAAGTAAGTTCATTGTACACTATGTGGTAAACTTTTTCCACAATTTTTAAAATTGAATTAAAAGCAATATTTGTTGGCAGTTTCCATATTAGATTATTTTTTGATGGGCAAACCTACTATTGAGTGCATATCCGATTTACTATACGTACACGCATTAAAAGAAAGATTCAGTCTACTTGAGATAATCATTGAGCCATCCCAGAAAGAATTACTTCCCTTTTTTAAAAATCCTGGCTACAATATTTTTACATCAAATTGTTGCTTGTAACTTTGACTATAATGAAAACTCATTTAATATTGCAATGAACTTGCATGCTTTAAAGCCATGCTGTTATTATTGAAATGGTTAACTTGTTTTTTTATCTTCTTAAGGATTAAAATCGATTGCAAATTTTTTGCTTTATAAGAAATGTTAGCTCACTTTCCTAGTAAAAATATATAGTGTAAGGACATTAATCATTCTATGAATGTTTCAATAAATAAAGTTTACAGATTATTTTGCGTAGTTCTCCCTATGTTTCTATATTTTCTGGTTTAATAGTTTCTTTCCTTCTCATAAATGTTTTTAACAGAGACAAATTTATTTTCTAAACATGAATTTTTTTCAACCCCCATTTTTTGTTTATTAATTGTACATTTTGTATGTATTGTTATTTTCCTATTGCTTTTTGGATGTACCCTTTGTATCAATTTTCATGGCTATGGTAACAGAGTCAGTGGACATGAAATGGACAGTGAATTGTGAGTTCAAGTCCTCCTGCTAGTACCACTAAAGACCAACTTAGTAGAGGGGTTGCATGTTAGATCTGTCTCATAACTCAGTCATGTTGAAGTTTAAAAAGTGAGGTGACAGCTTGGACGTAGTGCTTAATTCAAAATTATAAGCTTGCTTACATTGCTTAAGCTTTACATTGCGGTATGAATGAAAAATCGGATGAAATTTCTTATCAATTTTTTTTTATCTCTGCATCCATTTTAAGGTAAAGTAATTTATTCGGTTGAATTGTCGAATCGGCCACTTATCCCGCCAAGGGTTTTCTCGCCAAATCGATAAAAGTGCCGAATCTGGTAACCCTTTTGATTTTTGTGTCAGTGAAGAAGTCGGATCATGGTGTGGTAGGGTTGCTACTCCAAAACACAACACGCAGAAAAGCTCCAAATTAGCGATTTTTCAAAATTTGGCGGACCAGTGGCCGATTCGACAATTTCACCATTTATTCTTCACTATCTTATTGTAAGAATAGGATTTCATTCTCTTGAAGGTAAGCCACTGACCAATTTAGCCAGTTGGATGAATACTGCATGAAATTTTAGGCATGATTATGTGATTTCCTTTTTTTAAGTGTGTTATATAAATTCATCTCCATTTTTTTCTGAATTGCCGTAATTGTTCTTGGAATATGCTGAGAAATATAAAACCACTACAGAAATCGAAGCCATAGTTCACTAAAAATTTTCCACCGAAAAGGATTAAGGATTGATTGTATTTAAAAAACAGACTAAGTACTTACATATTGGTATTGAACATTCTGAATAGCTTACTGCTTGCTTTTCACAAATTTACTGTACTTTGTTTCAATTTGAACATCTTTCTTACTTTTGATTTTACTTTACTTCAGTTTCTTACTAATGATACTTTGATTTTTCTGCTTTAACTTTTTTCCTGCTGTAAAGGAGCAGAATGTTGTTCAAAACTAATCATGTTCATGAAAAGTTATCAGAGGAAAAATTCTGTTTACCTTCCTATCTTGGTCAATGCAAATCCTTCTTTTTTCTTTGTTTTCATTTTAAATTTAATCATTTGTCTCTCTCGTACCGTTTATTTTCCAGTGTGAAGAAAGTGTTGAAATTTGTTGTGTCAGTGTATCAGCCTTGCTTTTAAACACCCAACTGTACTCTTACAGGACAAGGAATGACAGTCTCTAACTTAGAATATTTTCTTTTATTGTTCAAGCATTTTAAAATACCCCATCATAATTATATTTTGATTCTCAATATTTCCAGGTGTCTTAGTTATATTATGAAATGGTTTCTTCACCAGTTCAGTTGTATTATAGTATCTTTCAGAAAAGATATGCAGGATTGAGATTCTATTCCATAGTTTTAGGCTAAGACACTCTTAAGCAATCAGTAACTATTTATTCATTTTGTTGCTAGTAATTTTTAAATAAAAGTATACACGACATCAATGTGAACCATTTATAATTGTAAGATTGTAAAATGTGTAGAAAAAAGAATTGTGCTAAACAATACTTTCAAGGCATCTTCATTCAGTATTTTTAAGCTGTACATTTCATAGTATAAGAATTTTAAAAATATTATTTTGAAATATAATATAGAAAAAGTTGAGAGGTTTCCTAATTTTCTGTGAGCAGAAAATATTTTATGAGGGTATCTGGTAGATGAAATTTTTTTTATTCCTGAATGCATTTTATGAAATCAAAGCCTTATTAAATGAATTTTCATATATTCAAAATATAAATCTGTTTATTTTGCAATCCAGAACATTAAAAAAAATTCAAACAAAACTCTTATGTGAATAATTTTATTTGTTTGCTCTAAAAATTGAAACGTTTACTTAAATTCCAATTAAAAATATTTCCTATGTGTTATGTTAATGTAATTTTTTTATATGCCCACCTTTGGGGTTAATGTAGCTATTTAAAGGCTCGGCCCATTCAGTCAAGTAAATTCTAACAGTGTTTCCAAGTGCTGTAGAACATCACTTGATACAATGTGTTGATCCCTCAGAGGGTCTAACAGGTGTTTCTTTTCACACTGATCTTCTTGTCTGGGTGAACAAGAAACCACACCATCCTATTTATCTAAGACAACTGGCTCTTGCGACAATAATATCCCATTGGACGCTTTCCAAGTGTATTTGGGTGGTATCAGGAATTATAGTGATAGCACAGGCAGTGAACTTTTTATGAAATTAAAAAAATGTCAAAGATCCAGAAGAGGAACCCTGACTTCTGTTGTGTTTTCCACAATGAAATAATTACCATAAATGTGTGTGAAGGCCTTGACTCGGTTTTGTCACTTATTGGAGGAAATGAAGTTTGAATTTTTTTTGTAGGAAAAGTTCTATCAGAGTCAGCACAAAGTGAGAGACAATACTAGAGTGACTATTCTAAAAAAGCTCAAACTACTCTCCATGTCTCATCAGATTCACTTCCAGTGAATCCTTTCTCATGTTGACATTGACAGCAATGTGATAGAAAACACTTTGGCCAAAGTTGGTCTTGTGATCCTTCAATATCATCTGCACCTTTTATCTATTTGGAGCTCATTTCCTGGGCAAAGTGCAAAAACAAATTCACTTGGTTGGTTCCTCCTCAGCACTGTTGGTATCAGAGCAATTGTCCTGGTGGTTTTCTGACAGTTGCAAAAGGCAAGACCAAACTACATAAACTTGCTTTCTCAATGATCATCTTAGATCATTGACGTACATTGATGGTGCAAAGAGCTATGCAATCTGTACCAAGTGTACAGCTGTGAGCTAACTTCTCCAGAACATATCCTAAGTGCCTGGGGCTCTCTAAATAGGATTGTGCAGCCAATCTCGTATTGATTTTGGATTTCCTTAGGGTATATGGAGTCATGGATGTGATTAAGCCCTGCTTATCTCTGGGGATGTACAACAATACAATATAAATCATTCATTTTATGCATTTAAATTAAAAATTGGGGACAGCATAGATTTATTGTAATGGGTAGCTAAAGTGTTTGATTTCACTAAAAACAGTCTTGTATAAACTACTTAATGCTATACATTAAGTAATATTGACTTTCAAAATTGTATCATACATACTAATGAATTTGGCAGGGTATAAGCTCTGGTGTTATCTGACTTTGGTTCAGGATTATAAGGTTGATCTATAATAGCCACTTATGTTACTCTGGTGCAACATTAATTCAGACAGTTTGTAAAGTATTTTTGAATACATCTCTTTTATTTATTCATTTATTCTGCACTGTAAGAGAGTATGTAATTAATTTAAATCTTAATTACTGAGAATTAATCCTCAATACTTTTTGATAAAAATTTTAAATGATTTGAAATGTGACTCATTGAGTATGGTTATAAGGTCACATATGTATAAACCACTTTAACTTTCCGTAGTTAAGGGTGTAGTTATGGTGATGCTGTGAAGGAAATGTGTGTGGTGAATACTGCTGCGTGTGTGAGGTGTTAAAAAATAATAATAATCTGGAGTCCTAGAATTGTCTTTTCCTGGATTTATTGGTAACAATAACTTTCAACAATAAACTTAACAATCTTTAGCAGATTAAACTATTACATTAATTAGACTGAAACTAATGAGAATTCTAATATTCAAGATAAAAATCATAGTAAACAACGACACCTGGTTCGCCAAAGCCAAGAATTACGAGTAAAACAACAGCAATCTAGTTATGCTGAAGCCAAGTTCAAGATTCCAACTGAGACAGAATCCGTTACACATGTTTTCTATCGAGATAGACCACGTGGAGTGTCAACTACGCTCCACCCACTCAGACCACCTGGTTCATAATTCACAACAATGTGTTCCATGTATAATGTTTCATAAAAAGTTAAAGGGGGCTTTTAACTCTCTCTCTCTAGCATTATCAGCTTTTTAGGCATATGCTGATTAAATTGGCATCGAATGTTAGTGGGAAACAATGGTTCACCCACTGTAATAATTTCACTTGGTTTACAACCAGTGGCATAGCTACCAATAGGTTAGGCGGTGCCATATACTAGAGCCCTCAAGCTCAGGGGGCCCCTCGGACCCTGACCATCAAGCAAGCCGAATTTGCCATAATTTCTCCCAAATTTGAGTTTTAAATATGAAAGGTTGCAAAAAACATTACTGTAATAGTATTGAAAGTTTTTTGGAATTCCCCTAAATTTTTTTTCGTTCTTTGTTCAGTGTTGCGAACTTTACTTATTAAAAATTTTGTTATTTTTAATTAAACTTCAGGTTCCATGAAAAATCTAACCATACTTATTATTAGACCTTAAAAAACTTACACAACTTCAATTCCTTCCTAGTTGCATTCTATTTTTAATAACAATATGATTCGTAGTAAGCTAGTTTCCCGTTTCAATATTTCACAATCTTCTTGAATCTGCAATACACCGATGTAATTTTGTCTCCTCCTCTGCTCTGCTCATTTGCACAGGTGTTTTTTTAAAAATAATTATAACAATATTGTATTGTATTTTCTTGTTCATGCATATTTTTTGTATCATTTTCTGTCTGTTTCGGTGGACTATTTTGTAGCTCTCAGCCCACTGGTGGATGAGTTTGATCCTCCAGAATGAATAAATAGCTACAGATTCTCCAATGGCGTTATGTAGCGTAGTATTACATTTCTGCTTCCTTTTAAAGTCGGGAAGTACTCGTGCACATACAAATTATATTAGATAAATTACAAAAATAAAGTTATGGATACAAAAAAAAGAAACCTAGTAGTGCATTTAAGTGCAAACAACACCAAAAAAGAGAAGACAGTAAAAAAAATATTGAACTTATGACTGATGATTTAACTCATAGTTAGACAATCTTTAAAAAAACTGTCCTTGACAAGGCTAGATCTAACATCCTAAGAGGCAATGTTAAACATTATGTTCCTTATTTTGCTCACAACACTTCCACCCTTTCTCCTATTTTAGAGAAGAGAAAACTTTTAGAGACCTTTAGTGCTACGGACAACTATACAAGATCAGTGCAGAGTAAAAGTTAGCCTGTGCTCATTTGAAAAGAGAAATATAGAAAGAAATGTTTTGTAAAATTGACTCTAGGTCCTCCGACTCTAAACTTTGGAAATTAGTCCAAAACATCAACAAGGAACAGGAGCAGTTTGCAACTTGTAACTCAGTTAGAGACGCCGCAGGACAGGCCTACCCAGTTGACAAATCAGCGGCCAATGGTCTTGATACACATTATCAATCTTGAAGTAGGTTTAACTTTTCCTCTGTGAATAAATTAATCTTAAAAAGAGTCAGAAATGTTATCTATGGCTGTCATAGCTCTGACCTCGGAGACCCAATGTTGGCCAAACCGTTCTCCTCACAGGAGTTTCTTCTTGCCCTGGCCCTCTTAGATCTGAAAAAATCCCCTGGACTTGGTCTCCATTGCCAAATGCTTGAAAATCTTGGTACCAGAGGGAAACAAAGGCTATTGGACATCATCAATCTATCTTAGAAATAGGTCTTCTACCTCCCGAGTGGAAAATGGTCACAGTTATTCCAATAAAAAAACCAGGTGAGAGGACTTGCACCCCTGATGACTTCAGACCTATAGCTCTTACTTGTACCTCTTGTAAATTGATGGAAAAAATGATTTTGCTTAGGATTCATTATTTTTTTTTACAAAAATAATCTTATGTCATGCAAGCAATATGGCTTTAGAAGAGGTCACAGAACAGACCAAATTCTGTTTTTTTGCCAAACAATTAGGAATGCCCATAACTTTAAACCAACTCATCATACTGTTGCTGCTCTTTTAGATCTCACAAAGGTTTTTGATAGAGTTTGGAAACATGAATTGATTCTAAAACTACACGATTCCTTCAACATCCGAGGGAAAAACCCTTTCATGGATCTCGGACTTCTTGCAGAGAAGATTCATCGAAGTAAAATGTAACAAAACTCTTTCGGACGCATTCGAGCTCAGCCAAGGCGTTCTTCAAGGTTCTGTTCTTAGCCGTACACTTTTCTCTATGTATTTGGCTGGTATAGAGGAAGTGCCTTCTTCTGGGATAAGAATCGGAATGTTTGCAGATGACATTGTTCTGTGGAACTCTGGTACAACTACGCCTGATTTGGAAGCAAAACTAAATGACTCTCTGACAACTTTGTTGAACTTTGCAGCAGACTTAAATTTCATTTTAACCCTTCTAAGTCAATTGCCACCTTTTTCACTTGCAAATAAACATCTTTATAATTACCAGCCTAAACTGAGACTAAATAATCAGGATCTTACGTATGAAAAGCATCCAAAATATTTGGGGTTTATTGTAGACCTTGAATTCACAAGTAACAAACACATCGATTATCTAGTTTTGAAAAGTAGGAAACGCTTCAACATCTTGAAATACATTGCTGGTAAGAATTGGGAGCTGATGCGACTACACTAAGACTTACTTATTTGACGCTCATTCGCCCGATTCTTGAATACGGATTTCTAATCAATTGTTGTGCTTCTAACTCTGTTCTGAAGAAATTAGAGCAAGTCCAACTGAGTGCTGCCCGTATCATCACTGGTCTGAAGCACAGTTGCCCTTCAAACATTGTTCTTTTTGAGGCAGATGTACAACCTCTTCTATTTGGTAGACAGACTGGATTGGTCAAATACTTTAACAAACTTTCTAGCTTCGGCCAATAAAACCAAACATCTAAGTACCTGAATAACTGGGTAAACAGGCAAAGACTAAAGAAAAACAGCCCCTTCAGCCAAGTTGAGTCCGAGAACTTTCTTGCTGGAGAAGTAAAGCCCTCTTCTCTATACAATGTAGCTTGAATCCTTCGGAGGGACTCTTCAGGGTGTACTTCCACTTTAACTTAAGTTTACCCATCATTAAGAAAAATTGTCTTTAGCCATCTCCAGACATTTAGCACTGGAGATCATTAACAGCATCCCTAATGATGCAATCAAAATTTATACTGATGGTAGTAGAATATCTAACCAGGCCGGTAGTGCTATCTATATCGAAATGCCTCAGGAAAAATTGTCCCTGGAAAATCGCAATCCAGATTTCTGCTCAGTTTTCGGAAGTGAGCTAATAGCCATTGATGCGGGACTTGAGGCCATTTTATCTAAGAATTATGGTGATCTTTGGATTCTCTCTGATAGCCTTAGTTCACTTCAACACCTTTACAAATGGTTTATTGTTGACGATAAAACCAGTGGCTCCAACTTGCACAAACTGAAACATATATCGCTACACCATGATATTCATTTTCAGTGGATCCTATCTCACGTCAAACTTTATGGCAGTGAAATGGCGGACAAACTAGCAAAGGAGGGCAGTAATCTTCCAACTCCCTCTATATCCGCCTGTACTTATCTGGAATTATAGTTAAAAAAATCTCAAACTTTTGTGGAGTGGAGGGTGCTCTCCACTCGTCATTGGTATGCAGGTAATAGACCTGGACTGGCCCTCTAGCCCTCAGGTGTGACAGATGCTCCCAGACTACACTTTCTCGTCTTTCTACTGGTCACATCAAGTTCCTCTCATTCTTAGCGAACAAGAAAATCTTCTCCATCTGTGCAAGGTGTTAAAATCACCAGGCTTTCCCCAAATACAGTGGGTAAAAAAAGTATTGGCAATTGTCTATAATTGATCATATTAGCTAACAAAGGAAATGATTGACAATTTTAACTGGACATAACGAACACAGGAAGTAATAAACACACAAATCTAATGAAACTTTCATTTTAATATGCCTTTTACACAACATATACAACAAAAACGTAAATTTGCATGTCAAAAAAGTATTGGCAAAGTTCTAACTGTTATGCAAATTTTGTCATATTGAGCTCACGTGTTTAGACTGATAAGAAAGCCTGTTAGTATAAAGTCTGCAGTGCTATTTCAAAATTTTTAAAATGTTATTTTGTTAATGCTGTGATAAAATGGCTTCGAAATCGAAGGAGTTGGATGTTAATGTTAAAAACATGATTATTCAGCTCAGAAATCAGGGTTTAACTTATCATGCTATAGGAATACAACTGAACATAAGTTTATTTACTGTCAGAAGTGTTGTAAAAAAGTTCAACGAGACAGGATCCACAGAAAATAAGGTTAGAAGTGGACGGCTTGGAATATTTTCTGCAAGGGAGAAACGTAGCATTATCAAAGAGGTTAAGAAAATTCCCAAAATAAGTGCACCCCAGTTAGCCAAAGATGTTGCTAATACTTCGCATAAAACTTTTAGTGTACAGACTATACAGAATGTTTTACATGAAGAAAGTTATTATGGAAGGGCAGCTAGAAAGAAACCTTTCATTTCGGAAAGAAACAGAAGAAAGATATTAGATTTTGCAAAATCTCATGTTAATTTATCAGATGAGTTTTGGAACACAGTTATTTTTTCCAACGAATCGAAGTTTAACATTTTTGGGAGTGATGGACGACAATATTTGTGGAGAAAGCCAAACACCGAACTGGAAAATCAACATTTAACACTGACTGTGAAACATGGTGGAGGGAGCGTCTTAGTTTGGGGCTGTATGGCAGCAAACGGAGTTTGTAAACTGCTTCATTGATGGTATTAGGACAGCACGTACGTACATCAACATATTGCGCCATAATTTGCAATCGAGTGCCCAAAAACCTGGCTTAGGAGCATCATTTGTGTTTCCACAAGACAATGACCCTAAGCATACAGCGAACTTCACCCGGGAGCGGTTACTGTATAACTCTCCTCGCCAGTTAAAGACGCTGCCTCAATCGCCCGACATAAATCCAATTGAGAATTTATGGCACAAATTGGACATAGAAGTCAGGAAACATAAAATTTCGCGTAAAGACGAACTTAAGCGTATATTCCTGCAAGAATGGCACAAAGTTCCGACCAAGACTTTGTTTTTCTCTATAAGAAATAGATTACAAGCTGTTATAAATGCAAAAGGTATGCATACAAAGTATTAAACATATCCTGATTTTGTTCTCACATTTTACTTATTATTTTACCAATACTTTTTTGACATGCAAAAATACGTTTTTGTTGTATATTTTCTGTAAAAGACATATTAAAATGAAAGTTTCATTAGATTTGTGTGTTTATTACCTCCTGTGTTCGTTATGTCCAGTTAAAATTGTCAAGCATTTCCTTTGTTAGCTAATTTGATCTATTATAGGCAATTGCCAATACTTTTTTTACCCACTGTACATAATGAGTTGCATGGATCTCACAAGCAAAGATATCTACACATATCCCCTTCTTGTACTGGACTTTTTAAAAGTCAATTTAATTGATCTTGTCTGACTTCATCAGACTCTAGAGGATTAGCGACAAAAAAAATATTCATATATTTTTACTTGATAAAATCCAATCAAGATAAGGCCCTCATTTATTTTTGCACCAGGGCCTTTGGATACCTAGCTACGCCACTGTTTACAACTATCAGTTTTCTATATGTTCTTCATTTTGCAGTATTTGAAATATAATTGGCTTCATGTTGAAGTGTAAATACTTCATAATTTCCAATAATCTCTTTTTAGCCATTTCAGAAAGATGTTACATCCTTTGACTTAATTTTTTCATCCAGAGCTTCATAAGCCTATGTAAATGAAATGAAAGCATTTAATCAAGTGACAGACACCAGCTTGGATTTGGAGATTTCTCGCATACTGATTCTTCAATGTACTGTTAAATGTGGCACAGCAGTTTTTCATTCATAAATAACTTCCATGCTGTACTTGGATTGTCATAAGCATTTCTCTCTGCATACAAATTTGAATATAGCTATTTATTGTTAGACATTCTACTGGAAGCATCATCCTGTAATGCTTGTTGAAATACTGCCTATTTTCCAAATAGAACTATTGTTTGCCATTTTGTAACGTCTTATTTTCCCTCACTTTGGATTATGTGCTGCTGCTAATTTCCTATCTAGAAACTATTAACTGCAGGTGAAGAAATAATTTCTTGATATAAGTTTTTACTTTCATTAGCTTTATGAGGAATTGACCCTCCATCCAATTAATTGGATTCACTCATTGCAATAGGAGCAATCCAGTCTTCATCAGATAAACTTGAATGTAATTTCAGTTAAAAAAATTTCAGCACCTTTTTTGTTAAATAATTTCTGCCAATCCTTCGCAGTTCACAAAATGCTCAGATCACGATACTGAAATTATCCCCAAATGAAATGGAGTTAAATACATTTGTTCATTGAAAGTTATTATATTGTTGTATCGTAGAAAGTTGTATTTTTAATTTTCCACTTTCATTTTTTCATTCTTTTCTTGTGCCTTGGAAAAGTTTTTCAGTTGTATTGAAATAATAACTAAAATCAGAATTTTTTTAGGTATTTATAATAGAGAAACTTTGTGGTATTATTATTGATAACTTTTGTCTGCCTGATTTGTTTTTTTTAAAGGTTTTAATTATATTTTATTTTTGGGCTTTATGTATTACAAATCGAAAGCAGGAATTTAGGAATGAGGAGAAAAAGCAAATTAGGTTTATAAATAATTTGTCATTAAAGATTTGTATCTGAAATGTTTGTCTTTTCTATTTAGATCATCATGTCAGCTCATCGTTTTCGATATAAAAACATAGGGCTAGATGCCCAAGAATTGAGAAGGCGGAGAGAAGAGGAAGGTGTACAGTTAAGAAAACAAAAGCGAGAAAATGAAGTGTGTATTATATTTTTCTTACATTTTTTTGTGTGTGTCATATAAATAAAATGCTTTATGTGTTTAAATACAGTGAAATTAAAATTTATTTGATATTGAAAAGTATGTGTATACGAACATATCTTTAAATTTAAAATATGTGAACATGTAAAATGGGAATATGAAAATATATTTCTCAAATAAATATTGAAAGTTCTTGTTATTTTTTTCAATAACACTGAAATTGGAGGTTGTTGCTAGTTGTACCACAACTTTTATATTGTAAAATCGTGGGTATAATTGGTGACTTTCAATTTTACACGATTCTGGAGCATTCAATTGTTAAACAATTTCTCTGCAGACTCAAAACATTTTTCTTATGAGGAAAGAGTTTTTATGTATAGATATGTAGAACCAAAAACGACAAAGCAGAATACACGCAATTTTATTTCTTTGAACAATTAAATCTCTGCTGCAATGGCATTCAGTAATTTACTAAATAGATGTAAATTTATTTCTAGAGTTATCTTTCAGATTTTTTCGTAATTCCTTAATTGTCTATAATTCTGAAGATGTATGTCAAGAAGACCCATTACAAATTTATCAACTTCCAACTACTCAAAATTTGACATATTTGTAAAGTAGTACAGAGTGCCACTTGTGGCATTTGTAAATGTACCATGTGCCACATGTGGCCTGCCTACTATAGGTTGCCGACCCTTGGTTTAGACCTTCAAGCAAAGAAATTGTAGTTCGGCTGCCTGTAGAGATTGTTAGAAACAATTGGTTTAAAAGGTCTTTGCATCACTCTTAGTTATTGTAGATGTTATGGATAATAAATATAAAACTGTTTAATTTACTGTAAGATCTGGTGTATTCTGAGCACCCCCTTTTTTACAAAGAAACATGAAATGTATGTGCACAAAGCTCTTATGTTTTTAAGTCATTCATTCAAGATATTGTTCCAAGCTTTAGAAAAAAATAGTATACTTCTAGAATTACAACCTTTTAAGTTCATAAGGAATGACATTTCTTTTCAAGAAACAGTTTTTCGACGTATGTAGAAGTCTACATTTTTTCCAATACTAGTCTTTTTTTATTTTTAAAGCTCTCATTTTTATACCCAGTGTATAACTTGCACCCTTATTTTTTGTGTTAAAAGTGTGCATTATACACTGGATTTTATGGTATTTTATTTGTTATAGTTATTATTACTTGTTAGATTATATTTAATTCTTAATTTATATTTTTTCATTCCATGGCTATGATCATTATAAAGATTTTTCTGCACAGTCTACGTGAATTTCTCTTAATATATGTTGAACTAAAGTTACACAGGTCTATAGCTAAAAAAACTATGTAGAATATTTTTTATGCCTGATCGTGCTAATCAATCAACATTATCTTAATGTTGGTGTGGCTTGGAGAGTGTGAAGTTAGGTATCTTTCTCATCACTTGCTTTAGAGAGTGCAGCATTAATAAAAACTCAATTAAATCAAACTTTGGTACCATTAAAGGTTTGCTATATAGAGGTATTGATGCATGTCAATTCTGTCAAGGCTCAAAATTTTCATATTGGGGAAATGGGGAAGTTAGATAGTGTGGTGCCACATAGCTCGGGTATCCCCTTGTCTTTTGTATGTTCAAAATTGGAGGATCATTGCAAACAGCCGCCATGTTGTTCCTAAGTGTGACATAATCTAAGTGTTAATCAACATCAGTTAAGATATTTAACTGATCCCATCCGGTATAGTGTTTAGCGATGCTGACTGCTGTGCCGTAGGGCCTGGGTTCAAATCCCGGAGAAGGCATGGATGTTTGTAAATGTGTAGTGCTTTCGTGTCATGTGGGTACTCTAAATAGCCATCGAGCCGCAAGTCCTCTCATGAGGTTGGTGGAAGGGGAAGAGAGGTGGGAGACCACTGACCACACTCCCAGGGTGGTCCATATTGTTTTGATTCAATAATGCATGCTAACTTTTGTTGCATGTATTATTAGCAATACTTAGAAAAAATATTATAACATTTGACACAGTAGAGAAAAGCCTTAGCTTTTTAAATGAAGACAAACTAGTTATTATATCTTTCTGGGATAAGTCAGTTTAAAGTTTCATTTGCCTTTGGTATGTGAATAAAAACGAACCTAAAAGTTATACCTGCATTTTTTAAAATTGGATCTTTAAAATTTTGTGAGTTTTTAGAAAAGTATATAAATAATAATTAAGGCTAAAAAAATTAGATTTTATTTTTTTACCGATTTTTGTCAATTGAATTAGTCTATGTCCCCTTAACTTTGGAAATACTTCATGGAATTTAGGTACTAAATTTAAATAATTGTTTTGCAAAAAATAACAGAATTTAATTATACATTTATTTATAAGATTGTTGTGTTTGAATTTGTACTTTTTTTCTCCTTTCCCCCTCCTATTGGCTGTTATATCATAGCATTTTTGATTTTGTGAAATTGATTCATGCATAAGTATAAAAAATACTAGTAGCTTCAAAAGGTTAAATGTCTTCCTAATTCATTTTGAGTCGGTTTTCTTTATATTTTAATTAGCTTTATAAACGACGAAATCTCAGCAACCCAGATGAAAATGGTCAAGATGGAGAAATTTCCAGTTCTATGATGCAAGATGATTGTCAAACCTCTACAACTCAAGTAAGTTTGATACATAAAAATAATCTTCTTATATATAATAGCAGCTTTAGCATGCTTTTAAAATATATCTATTAAAGAAATTTTTAAATTTCCTTTCCTTCATTTAGTTTTGTAAAATTTATAATTTGAAACATAATTGACACAATTAGTAACATTCACCTTCCTTTTTGTAGTATTACTGTATTGAATTCTTTGTTTTTATAGATAGGAATAACACCTGATATTGTACAAGCATTATATACAGATGATGTTCAGCAACAATTATATGCTACACAAAAGTTTAGAAAATTGCTTTCTCGTGGTAAGTTTACCTTAAATTTTGATTTTAAAATTGGAATTTTATTTGAACTATTACATCTAAAAGTTTTATTAATTATAAATTAAGGGTATTAGAACCTTTTTTTAAATGAAATTGTGGGACTGGTATTATTCAAAATATGTATTGAACTTTTGAGTTATGTATGGCTGGCTTGTTTTTAGGTGAACATAAATATTTATAATTAATTTGAGATAAAAAGCTCTTTTGAATATTGAAAATAATTTAAATTGTAGTGTTTCACACACACATTCATATTAGCCTTTCTAAGTATCAGCACATACGGCTGCTAAAAAAAAATTCTTGATTAATCTTACTTTTATGATTTAAAAATCTTATACTGAATCCTAATTTTTTCAATACCTTTTAAATCCTAGTTTTCTAACAATACTTTGCATAATAGCCTCAACTTTTGCCATAGATTTGCAAGTAAAATTCTTGTTGTAGTGTATTTATAAATGCAACTATCATTACATTTTCTTGGTGTTTTGTGGCCATGTATTTTAAGATGAACTTTCTTACTTGCCTTTGAAACCTTAACATTTTCTCACAAACCCTTGATCTTTTCTATGTAATAGTATATTATGTTGGTGGAAAAGTGCATTTATTAATTTCACATTTATTAGTGTATTAATACTCTTGTATAGTAAATGCATGTGAGGAAGGATCTTTAAAATCTATTCATACCTGAATGAAAGGAGAATTAGGAGTAATTTTTTTCTTGAGGCAAATTTCCCATAATTTGTTCAACATTTTTAGTTTGTTTTTGAAGCAAGCAATAAAATTTTGTACAATTTGTCTGATGGTATTTCTGCCACATAGTTGCCGCAACTCTTACGTAACTAGATAAACCAAAACTGTTTAGCAACTGACAGCATTAAAAATTTTTTTGCATGTATGTACATGCAAAAATTTTTTTAATGCTGTCATAATTAAAAGAGTTGACAGGGTTTTTAGCAAACTGGGAAATTTCTTACATGACAAATCTGAATTTAGTTTGCCACTAATTCTAAGTCAGTTTTGTTTATGGAGAGATGAATTCAGACATGCCAACTGATGCTTTAATGTTTTTCCCTTTCCCCTAAGAGCTTCAGGTTTTTTTCCCTTTTAGTACTGTTACCTGAAACCTTCTAATCAAATCAAATCTTACTTTCTGAAGCTCCTTGCTAGTGAAGGTACCTGAATAATGTGAAGTTATTTCTCATAATTATAGGTATTAAAGTCATTTTCAAAAGGGAGTCCAAAACTGATGTTAAGCTGATATAAAATTGTTTTTGAATTTTGATAAGTAAAGTTAATCAGAAATTTTGGCGATTTAGAATTCACTAAATTGTTCATGATTGTCTAGATAATGTATGAGACCATTCCACCGTAGAGTCAATGAGATATTTGAGGATGAGATATTGTCTAAGAGATATTTGAAGGTTCCGAAGCTGAAGGTGTGTACTTCCATTCAAAGTTCTCATTCAAACTTTGAATCTCAAAAACTTGATTGTTAGCAAATGTTTTGAACAGATCAGCTTGAGTTTATTCAGGCAATCATTATTAAAGTTGAATGATTTTAGCTTAATCTGTTTATAGCGACTAAATTGACTTTAAATGCTGAGAGTTTGAGGCGAAGAATCTTGATTTTTTTCGATAAGCTTAGTAGGTGTGGTACTATTTTGCCTAACACAGTGCATGTACATGACAACTCTGGGGACTGATTCAGAAGCATTTTAAAGTTGTATTGTGAAATACAAGTCTGTTTTCTGACATGTGTATTTGGTCTTTAATTATACCAAAGAAACCTTCTGCTTTAATAAGCATATTGATTTTGCCTGGTACAACAAAAATTAATTTGCCAGCGCATATAGTATTTTTTAATGATTAAGGATAATTTGATTTCATTAAAGGCTGTGATTTTTGAAACAACTAAACATTCCTATGTTGTAGAGAATGAGTCAATGCCTTTTATTAAAGTGGTATTAGTTTTGATTTAACTCATTTTATTTCCATTTTAACTGGAAATTGGAATATTCTATCTAAACCTAATCATGAAATCTTAGATTACTACATTAGACTTACTATCAGAATCTAAAACTTAATGTGCTTGAATACAACTTCTAATAAAATGTTCCTATACAGTTCCTGGTAGAATTGTGGTTTTGCTCTTGTTATTTTCAAATGAAAGGATGCCGCTATATTTTCTTTCTGTGAACTGAGAAGTCTTCTGTGTTGGGGTTCAGTTCACAATTTTGTGTTGACAGTTCTCTAAATTTTCATCCCTTCAGTGGATTGGTAAATGAGTACTAAGCTTGCTTGGGAACTGAACACTGGAGGTTTTGGGTCAGACTGACCACCTGACCGGAGCATTTGCTCATGCACCTCAGTACCCAAGTGCATGAAAATTGAGATGGGCACAGTCGGCCTTGACCCTCTATGGGCTGTTGCAACACTGATTTTAGCTTAGTTCTCAAAATTGGAAACATTAACTCCAATTATGAATTTCCCATTTTTCTATGGAGCGGTGTGTTATTTTGATAGCCACATGCATTGCAAAAATGCTTAAGATTTGCAATTGGCTATTTTACACATAGCACATAAGCAAATGAGACTTGCATTCTGCTTCATCACAATTCCTTTCTCTGTACTGCACTTTAATTTTAAAGGCGAGAGTTGATTTTGCTTGCTTAAAGTACATGTGTACACAGAATAGTTGCACTTTTCAAAAAAAAAAAAAAATTTGATGTAATTCTCTTTTGTATGGGCATTGATTTTCCCAAAGTATTTTTATTTATACTTGTAAACATTTGATTAAGTTTATCTAAAATTAAAATTAATTGGTTGAATTCAGCAGCTTTATTGGAACTGACTAAATTCAAATTGTTTTAATTAGTGCCCTTATCTACTTTTTGAAGTATAATATTTAAAATTAAAGCATCAGTTTTTTTTTCTTTCTTTTTTCCCTTCATATTCTAAAACTTTCCCCCCTCAAATGTTCTTATTGGCTATATCAATTAAATTTCTTTAATCCTTTGCAGATTTTCATTATTTAATTTCTCTATATTTAAAACTGTATTTACATGGGCTTCTACTATAAGATATTTATTTTTGTAATGTTCTAAAGCCTGAAATAAAGATTCAAAATGAATTGTTTATAGTCTCATAAGCTTTAAGTTTCTCATGTTAGTGCAGCTTTAACCAATTGAGTTTTAATGATGTATTATGTATGTCACTTTTGTTTGCTGCTGCCAGTTAATTTACAGTGCAAGAAGTTATGATAATGAAGTTAACACATGAGATTGCATTTTAAAATTGTTTCCTTCATATTTTCCAGAGAATTAGCTAATTAAATTTCTGTTAATTGAATATCTTGCAAAAAATTTCAAAATATAAGGCTTTATATCAGAGCCTCATTAGTGAATGAATTCACTTCTGTTTAGAGGAGTTATTTTAAATTTATAACTTATAATATTATCCTCTTGTGAATTATTAATTTTACTTAATCATTAAGATTGATAATTAGACTTATGATTTCTTTATGTAAAGATTTTAAACATACTTTTTTTTTATTTAGAAAGTCTGATGATTCTAGCACTGATTCAATTTCATCACTGTTACTTTCTAATAAATTATTTTTGTAATTAGTTTTGTGATAGAATTTCATATGGCAGAACATTTCTTTCTTAATTTATAATTTTTCCATTTAAAAAATGGCCAATTACAGCTTGCAAGGATACATAAAATACTCTGAGATTAAACTCTTTGCTTGATTATTTGAAGTGATTTCTGTCATCTATAAAGCTCCAAGTTTAGCATAATAGTTCAGTTTTTGATAATATTATTGTGATTTTCACTTGTAGCTATTATAATCTCCCTGTAAATTAGTGGATTTGTGCCATTGATGCTGTGAATTGTATTTTAATCATGCTATTTACTCCAGTTGAGTAGAAAATCAATAATTCATTCGTTATCCATTTTTAAAATATAGTTCAAATATTACTAACAATGCAAAAATTCAACTTGGTGAACTGCATCTATATCTACATGGAAGAAATATAGGTTTGTGGTGGGAGGATGATTATAGCACCAACATTACTAATTATTTTTTCTTTTTTAAATTTATTTTTATAAGTTTGCTTTGAGTTCTTAAATATGTTTAAAAATTAAATTGAAAAGAAATTACTACCAAATGTTGTATATCTATAGAGAAAATATATTACTCAGGGGGTGGAGAACCTGAGGGTATTTATAGCACAAATTGTCAAAAAGTAATATATTCATTTTCATAAAATTGGAATTTTGCCTTTATAAATCTTACACTCATGCAAATTTCTTAAAATTGCAGTATGTTAAAGTATTTTATTTCATCTATGTATTGAAAAAAGCTAGTATTTTGAGAAGGTTTGAATGAGTTATAAACATTTTCAGAATTCAATTTGTAAAATGTATTTTCATTCATTTTTAGTATAATTTTTTAAATGTGAACATTATTATGTATTATACTTATTAACAATTTTTTTTGTATTCACTGTGTTTTCTAGAACCTAACCCTCCTATTGATGAAGTGATTCAAACAGGAATTGTTCCAAGGTTTGTGGAATTTTTACAGCGAGATGACAATTCAACCCTTCAGGTATATTTAATGCATATATTTTGTTAATATGTGGTATTTTTATTCTTTTCATAAATCATAAAGATTATCTGCATTTCATGGATAGTATGTAATGGATGGCATACAAAACATGAGTAAATTCATGACCCATCCACTATGTATTAATTTTCAAGTTTTCCTGAGTTTGATTCGTATTTGCAACACAGTATTTTCCTTTATTTCTACCTTTGAATTTTTAATGCATTTTATAAGTAGCTATTCAATAGAATATTTATGCATATAAATATTTTTGTCTGTTAATAAAATCCTTAATTTTTAATAACTATTTCTCTTGCTATTTTATTAAAAATTAAATGTTTTTAAAAATTTTTATAGTTTGAGGCAGCTTGGGCATTAACTAACATAGCATCCGGTACATCACTACAAACAAAAATTGTCATTGAAGCTGATGCAGTGCCAATTTTTATTCGATTGCTGGATTCAGATTTTGAAGATGTCCAGGAACAGGTATTGGTGGATTTTCTATAGGTTAATCTTGTATGCATTTTTCTAAATTAATTTTATAATTCAGTAACTAAGTAAAGATAACTCTCTTATATGTAGAAATAGTTCTTTAAAATTTTTATCTGCATATTACACCATAAAATTTAGCTATTATTTCTACAATTAATTATTTATGAGCATTTCCATTAGTTTATTACATTAACATATTTTACATTAGCTTACATATAATATTAAAGAAACTGCATACTAATATTTATTATATATAAAAATATTATATTTTAAAAATTTATTATATATAATAAAAAATATTTATTTTTGCTACAATCTTTCTTTATTATAATTTTTTTTATTATAATAGCTTACTGTGATATTAAAAGTTGAATTATAATATATTGGTGATGAAATATTATGATTAATTATAATTGCATTATCAAAAAATTTTTAAAAAAAATATCATTAATAAAATCTAAAATAATGCATATAATTACATCAAAAAAAATTTTATATTTAAAAAGAGGATGCAATTTTATTATTTTCATTTTTAATTATTATAATTTTCTATTGTTATTTGAAATTTTATATTGTGTATTTATAATTTTATATTCAACATTTTTCTTTTAAATACTATATTTCATTAATATTATGCTACAATCTTTCTTATTATAATATTTTTTTATTATAATAGCTTACTGTGATATTAAAAGTTGAATTATAATATATTGGTGATGAAATATTATGATTAATTATAATTGCATTATCAAAAAATTTTTAAAAAGGGACAAATATTTCATTTTAATAAAATTTCTAGTTTGAAATTGTTAATGCATTTATAAGTTTATCATTCAACATCCTTTCCTTTCTGAAAATATAATTTATATATGTTATAATTGTATCCTTCTAATAAGATGCAAATTTGATTTTCATTTTAACTTTTTCCTAATTCATTATATCCCATATTATCACTAATTATATATGCAGAACACATCTTTCTAAATATTGTGTAGTTCAAATATATAATTTTGTGTAAATAATGTTGAAAATAATTGTGTATACTTACTTTCAGATTTCTTATTTAAAATCTACTAGGATTAAAGTAATTTCTGTAGAACGTTGTTAAAACCTGCATGATTTTCATTAATATTTTAAGCCAGCAAATATGTTATTCTTTACAACTGTTTTACCAAAATTAATATTAGACTACAGCGAGAGATAACACACACAATATTTTGTGATTCACAAAATCTAGTAGAGAGGTATAAAGATTCTTATGTTTACTGTAGCTTACAATGTTTTGTGAAATCTTGCATAATGTGGGTTAAATGTTACACTTTTTTAAAAAAAATATAGTACTGTTATTGAACTTAAATCTGCTATTTTATGTTCTTAGAAGTTTTTTTTTTTTCTTGTTTTATTATAGGCTGTTTGGGCTTTGGGAAATATAGCTGGTGACAGTCCTGAATGTAGAGACTATGTTTTACAACAAGGCATTTTACTACCTCTTTTGCAGTAAGTAAAGTTATGAATTTAAATGAACATGAAAATACACTTTAAATTTATTTTGTAACTTACCCTAAAATCCAGCATATAACATGTGCTCTTAATGCAAAAAAATAGACCCAAATTATTTACAGGTGTGCATTATACAACAAGTATAAAAATGACAGCTTTAAAAAAATGAACATAGAAAAAATTAGACTTCAATATATAGAAATACCGTTTCTTGATACCCTTTCTTCTGTATGAATTTAAAGGGTTGTAGTTCTAGAAGTATACTATTTTTCCCTAAAGCTTGGAATAATACCTCAAACAAATGACTTCATAACATAAGAGCATTTCGCTCATACTTTTCAGGTTGCTTCATAATGGCGAATATACCTAAAAACTAAAAATTGCTGCTTGGAAGTAGAGGTGCACTTTATATGCCAGATTTTACAGTATATAAAACAATTTAATATATTTTTAAATATTGTCTAATAAATCTAATTATATTAAAATGGTTTCGAACCAAGTTATACCAAATGTTAACATATTCTACAAAAACTAGTTTATATTGCATAATTGTACGAGTTTTATAATGGAGAATTGTACATGTAGAACTTCATATGTGATTTTAAATATTCTATTTGAAGAATCAACTAATTTTTTTAAAATTATTATTTTAGGTTGCTAAGTAAAGCTACAAGAATGTCAATGACTAGGAATGCTGTTTGGGCTTTATCCAATTTATGCCGTGGTAAGAATCCTCCACCCAAGTTTGAACAGGTAATAATATTCAGATATTGTAAAAAACATGCTTAATTAATGTTTTCTAAATATTTGATTTCACCCTTTTGTGATTAAAGGTGCAAGCATTTGCATACCACTGAGGCTAACAATTTCTTTTACAAGACTCTCTCTGTAGGCCAGTTTTTTTTTGACGTTTAGCCTAAATCCATGAAAACATCAAAATATGAATATATTTAGTAATGCTCAGAGTATATAAGTGACATATGCTGTATATATTTTGTGTTCACATTATTTACTTAAGTTACTTTCATGTTTAAATACATTTTTTACACATTTTATGTTCAGTATTTGTTTACCGTTTAATAACTTCATACATTTGAAAACTGAATATGACATAAATTCTTTTTTAGTACAAAAACTTTAAAAACAGGAACTTACTCAGTCTTGCATAACAATCATTGCACTCGTAATAACTAATTTGCCATTTTAGAGGGTTTTTGAGGGAATGTGAACAAATGAAAATATAAAATTATTCTATTGCATAAAATATTCTGTGTATTTTCTTTTTTTCTCGGCATTCAGGTGTCCCAAATATCATTAGATTTGTAAGGTTCTTCATAAACAGAAAAATCAGAATATGTTATTGGGAAATATATCACTACTTTTTCAGAATCAATATCTGAAGTATTTTGCATCATTTCTGCTGTTTCATGTTCAATTAAGCATTTTTGATGCTTTGTCATTGTAACAATAAAAACAAAGATTTTGTCAACAAGAGCTGCTTGTCCATTAAAAATTGGACTGCAAACCCAAATATCCAATGCTCTAGCAGAAAAAAAAAACTGCTCTACTTACTATTAACAATTACCATGTGTGCTTATTTAAAGAGCCACCAAAGTATGTCATTTCGAAACATTCCTTTCCCCTTATGTGTATATAATCAAAATCCACATGCATATGAGTTATGATTCTCTCATTTTAAGTAGAAGTAGGGTTTGCAACCCTGTGTCATATTTTCAATCCCAGGATTTCGGAATTACGTTATCCAAATCTTGGGATTAGGATTGGACTATGTATTAAAAATTCTTACATATTAGCATAGTTGAAATTTCATAATAAAATTGAAAACATAATTAAAAGTTTATTTAATATTATTTTAATGAAACAAATAAAAATTAATTCATAAAAACAAATAAAAATAATACATAATGAAATTTTAAAAAAAAAGGCATTTCTTCAATTCTTGTGTTTCTGTAAATAAGCTTATAAAAATAAAGCCTTTCCAGCATTTCATTGTTGAAACAGCTTCTTATTTTTGTTACAAACTATCATGCTGAAGAAAAGGCACGTTCGGATTCTGTACTAGTAGGTATTATCATTAAATAGGAGCAAGTGCTTTTCAGGTAGTCTCACCACATCTCCCTCCATTTTCAAAATAGAGACATTTCTTTTTGAATTTTTGATGACAGTGTCTCAAATCTAATAGACTGCATTGGTGCATATACCTCTTTGATAACTTTATTTAATTCTTCTGCTACAAATGGTCATTGTATATAAATTGATCCAGTTATTGAATCATAATGTGAATCAATTTCAAGTGTTACCTCATTTGAAATTGAAGATCCATTTGCATGAGCTGTTAGTAATGAAATAGGATTTGAAGTGTCAAGTCTTCCAAGCAGGTCCACTATTAATTAACGGCATTTAATTGAAGAAGGAACTGTGACAAAATCTTTTCTTGAGATGTTGCTTATATTATTGTGCAATCATTGCAGTGAGCCACTTAGATCTGTGCGACATTCTCCCATTCGAGAAATGAGAGCTGTGCATATTTTTTTTTTATCTATAGCACTTATAATTGCACAAAAAAATTCTGCGTACATATTTCATAAACAAAATATAAATTTTTGAAGAATTAAACTCTTAGAAAATGTTTTTAAATAAAATTTAGACAAAAGTTAAATCTCGTGATTTCCGGATTGGTAAAAAAAATCAGGATCCGGGGGTTTTGGAATTCCGAGACTGAAAATCCGACAAGATATCTACCAAAATTTCTAATTGCCTCTGTCCAAGTTAGCTGACACCAGACATCCTGGGGGGAAAGAAATGTTCGCTTTCTGAACCCTCTCGCGATCCAGAGAAAGTTACAAAAAAAAAAGAGAAAACATATCAAATTTCACGGTTTAACATGCACACCTGCCTGGAACCCCTGAAGGTTCAACATGTAAGTAAACTGACATTAGTCGTATACAGTACAAAAAAAGTAAATAAGATACATTAAATGTAATACCAGATTCAAAATACTTTGAAATAAAACTTCAATATGTAAAATTCAGACAAAAATTAAATCCTGTGATTGGAAAAAACCACCGGGATCCCGGAGCTGCAGACCCTTAGTAGAAGGTCAAATCTTCATGTATCTCAAATCCTGTAGACATACGATGCCATCTTGAATCTGTATTTAAGAGCATTTCGAATCACTGGCGTCAATGTGTGATGGCCAGGGGTGAAAGAGAAAATTTTGTCATGCCAATGTGATGACCAGGAATGGACTAAATTCATGTGACATCACGATCACATGAAAACTGTGTCACATGATTACGCTGCGGTTTGTTTACTACTATCGCTAGGACTATTTTGCTATCGCAGTTTCACATTGTACTTCTATAAAAGTGTCTCCATTTGCTAAAATGGTTGCTCAATCAATAAATAAAAATATGATTGAGGAAAAAAATCACATTTTTTCATAAACCAGTGCAAAATATGAGTGTTTGGAAAGCATGTTGAAACGTGAGGTTTATAAACCATCTCCTCACTGTTTATTATGTATGGAATTACTTTGAAGAATATTTTCTATACCGACGCCAGCTTAAACCAAGCTTTATTCTCACTATTTTTGTCTTCACAAAAGAAACCTCTTCAAAAAGGATTTTGGAGAGATGTAGACTTTCACAAACATGTATTCAAAGCAAATTTTCGTTTATTTTAAATAAAATTATATAGAGAACATACATAAGAAAGTAAAATATGTTAGTTAACTTAAGCAAATTTTTGTTTATTTTAAATGAAGTTATATTGAGAACATATAATATTTAATTAACTTAAGTTTTACTTATTTTACGCATCTTCAGAGTAGTAACAGAGGTACTTAAGTATTTAATTATCTAAAATTAGAACACAAGAATCTGATATGCAACCATACATGTCATATCAAAAACAAGTACTTTTTTAAACTTATTTTACTTTATAATTTTACAATATTACTGGGAAAAAGAGAAAAAAGCATAAGTGTTTACACTATAGCTTCATAAATGTTTACACTAAATGATGAATCAAGTACCACTTTCAAACATTAGAAATCAAAATGATCATTTACCATTTGTAGAATTACACGTAAATTGTGCATCATTTTGAAAGTCTTTATTCGCAGCATTATTTCAGGCAAAAGATATAATTTATCAAGAATTGAATTACAAATATGGTAAAAAATTAAGGCATTAAAGTTTTAAAACTAAAATGTGTATAATAGAATAAATTTGCGTCTATATATATTGGAAATAAGTCTTGCTCACAACTACATGATCAAAATAAGTCATTTTTGAATCCATAGTTCTTTTACAAAAAAATAAAAATTGTAATATATTTGTGTGGTATTGATTAACACATCTGTTTTTCAGAGTTTGACTGTGTGATATAAACCTATCACAGAGAGATGTGCAAATTTTTTTACTATTTATAATAAATATGTATTTATATTGGTGTTTGCACAATATGTAGAAGATTAGATTTAGTTTATATCATATTTATTTTTACATAAATATAAAAGTCTAAAAGACTCATGTATATTGACATTATCCTGTTTATAAGTCCTGAATAAATTTGTTGCATGAGTTGCTTACCAATATTAAACCAAGAAAAGTATTTGGATCAATTTTATATTTATCACGAAGAGAAATACAGAAAATCTTTCAAAATTATTGTTAAGGGGTTAATTCGCCAAAATCACTGATATTTTTGAGATAAGATTGCCCTGGTAAAACAATGCTATAATTAGTTAACTTTAAGTAGTAGAAACTGTGATTTTGATTAGAATGGAACTCAATTTATTCATAATAAATTTTGGTAACTTATTGATGTAATAATGATTTTAATCTTTATTAATATATTTTCAAACGTTAAATTTCGGAGAGAATTTTGTATCTTTTTTTTCTGATGTTGTTTTATCTTCCATTTTTTATAAAGTATAAATATAATTATATGTAAAGGGATACTTTTCATTCATATTAGTGATAACAAAATAACATAGAGAGCATCTTCAAATAAGTTTTAAGTTTGCAAGAAATGGAACTGGAGTATTTAACGTTAAACATAAATACCTGGTCAAGAGACATAACTAGTAGAAATTGTGAATGGAAATTTTATGTAACTATTCATTTATATATATATATATTGTGATATATATTAGGGCTGGACGATGCATCGATACTTCAGTAAACACCAGTGTAAACGCTACATCAAAAAACCGGTGTTTTATTTCTATCCAGAATGATGCATCTCCAAACCAGTGCAGCCATAAATACCATTTCGATGTAGCCATACACCGAAGATTCGATGTAGAGCTGAGCTTCATTTCGATGTAAGTTTGACAAAACCGAGGGAGGAAAAATCGAGAGGTGAGAAATGAGCGATTTTCGGTGTCACGTGGGGAATGCTGGAGACAAACCTTTGCGCCCGGTCTAATGTAGATGTAGCGATGAGCTTCATTTCGATTTAGGGTTTTCTTAGCTGCTCTACTTCAAACCGATGAAAAATAAATCGATTTGATGTTCATCGTGTATCACGGTGTTCGGTGTTGCATCGCTTGTATCAGCACGTGGTGAATAGTTAATTCAGACCAGCGACTGATATACAAGTCTGCAGTCCAGAGTGGAAATATTTTGATTTATTTGCAAACATCGCCAACAGTTATTGTCATTAAGGTAAGCATTTTTTATATTTTGATTAAAACCTTTCTGATATTTATTAATGAAAAGAAAAATGTTTATGTTTGATTAAGGTGTTTAAGGGGGAAAAAATGTATTACTTACAAAATAATCAATCCTGCGGCAGATGTTTTTTTAGAGTAATTTATTTATTTTTTCTTAAATTATCACGTCTGTCACATGTGCTTTTTCAATAAATGAGTTTTATTTTAATATTTAAAGCAAACTAGATAACTTTATTTTTATGGGAAAAAGTTTTTATCAAGGAATTTCGTTTTCGGTTCGGCCCGTAGGCAGTATCAAATGTAATCTTTTTTTGCTAATGTTTTATAATTTTGTGGTTAGATGTCTGGTTTAAATTGAGTGGATTAAAACCACAAATTTTTCTAAAGTTTGCCTAAATAAATAAATAATCCGAGCTAAACATCTTCTCAAGCTTCAATTTTTTTACAAATATTATTTTTGATATACTTTATCATAAAAATAATCTTCCAAGTAATTTATTGAGTGTGTTTCCTTTATTTGTAGAGGTACAGTACAGCATTGATAATCCGGCATCTTCATGACCGACTCTATGCCGGAAAATCGATTTTTCTGATTATGGGTGGTATTGGGTAAAAAAAAAAACAGCAATTCGCAAAAATCGATATTTAGTTAATGGAACCTCGAATACTTGATAATAAAGACGGAATTTCTGAAGCATTGAAAATAAAAATACGGTATAAAGTCCGAAATCCGGATGTCTAATATCCCAAATGATCAAATTATTACCAGACATTTTTTTTCCAGAGGTAAAGGAAAAAAGGGATATTCTCGCAACATTACAGTGGGTAAAATTGATTTGCTTGTGACATCTGTATACAATAATTATCAATTTAATTCTTTTTGTAGGAATCTCCTATGATAAAAGTTGTGTGAATGAAAAAAGATGTCAGTTGCTCTCTCTCATCGAACATTAGAATGTCCAGTATTTTCTCAACTGCTTCCAAAGAAGTCAAAAAGTCGAGCTTGGGAACATTTTGGGTTACCAGCGAATGAAAGCGGACAAATCGTTTCTGAAGATATAGCAGTTTGCAAACTTTGTAGGTCCCCAGTTTCAGCAAAAAGTGGAAGTACATCTAATTTATTTGGTCATCTCAGGCTTCATCATCCATTAAAGTTTTCTGAAGTTTCTAATAAAAGTAAAGTAGTCACGGCGACAGTGCAATATTCTCCATTTTGTGCTGTTGATGAGCCGCAACCGCATTCAAACATGGCTGCTTCTGAATCCAATCAATTTAACTTTGTTGACAATCATAGGCATAAAAGACAAAAGTTTATGACTGATTTTCAACGGTTGGATGACCAAGCCTCTAAACGTACTACTGACTCAGTAACAAAATTTTTAGTGTGCATTATGCAGCCATACAACCTTGTTGATAGAAAAGAATTCATAAATATGGTGAAGGTCCTTAACCCTCGTTATAGCTTACCTGGACGAAAGCACTTTACTGCTACAGCAGTTCCAAAACTCTATAATGAAGTCAGGGACAAGATTAGGCAGGAACTATCATTAATTAACAAAGATACAATTTCTGTAACAACTGACTGCTGGACATCTATAGCCAATACACCATACGTCACTATTACAGTACATTTTATCACATCAGAGTGGGCACTGAAATCAGCATGTCTAGCATGTGCACATTTTGATGACGATCACAATGGTATGAACATTGCTGAAGTTTTGAGGAGTATTTTAAATGATTGGGCATTGATGTCCAGAACATAATGTCAATCACTACTGACAATGGGCATAACATCTTAAAATCAATTGAAGAACTCAATTTAGAGAAAGCTCATATTTCTTGTTTTTCTCACAATATAAACATAGGGGTTAATCACTCTTTGGATATTCCTGTATTGAAGAGAGCTATTGTACGGCTTAAAAAGTTGCAAAATGCATTTGCAATGAGTTGGAAGATGATCTCTACAAAGCCCAAGAGTTACTACAAATGGAGGTAAAAACACGTCCCTCTGCTTGTCCAACTCGATGGTAGAGCACTTTAAAATTAGTGAAACGATTTCTGGAAAATCAGCTGCCAATTTGCAAAACCCTTTTAGAGTACTCAAATAAAAAGCATTTGATGCTAGAGGGAAATGAAATTTCAGCCTTAGAAGACTTCACAACAGCGGCTGAGTTATTAGAGGACATAACAAGTTCCTTGAGCGGCGAACAATATACAACAGCGTCAGCTGTACTACCTTTATATATGAAAATAAAAAATAATCTTCAAAACAAGGATGAAGACAGTTCGCTACTTAAAAGTATCAAATCAGAAATTTTAAGAGTCCCTAAATAAGTAAGAATCTCATCCCATGTCATCAAATTTACACTTATCAACTCTGTGTGATCCAAGATTCCAGCTAAACTTTATAGAGTCTCCCGAAGAAGTAAAGAAATTAGCTGTTGCAAAAATGAGGAACATTTATACAACACAGAAGACATCTAATCCTGATAATTTTGAAAATATTGAAACTAGGACAAAAGAACAAAACAAGAAAGGATTGGCTAAATTTTTTTATGTGTTCGGTTCAAACAGTAATTCAGAAAATACAAGGAATCCTTCCCAGGAAGCTGAGAAAGAGCTCAATGAATATTTATCTATACCAAGAGTTTCATTCAAACATGATCCCCTCGATTGGTGGAAGGTTCACTATGAATCTTTCCCATTTCTGAAAGTTCTAGCCAGAAAATATCTGTGTATTCAGGGTTCAAGTGTGACCTCGGAAAGAGTTTTCAGTTCAGGTGGAAGCGTTATAACAAGACAAAGAGCTTCCCTTCTCCCTAAGCATGCAGAGATGCAAATTTTCCTTAGTCATAATAAAAAATATTTTTTGCATTTTCAAATCGTATAGTACTTTTTTTGATACTTAAATGCCTTTTTTAATTCTTTTACAGGTTCATTTTTATGTTTCGACTTGTTTCTGTTAAATTATCTTTCAAATTGAAAATGTACCATTTTTAATTATTTCACTTATTAATAATTTTTTATATGGTCAATCATTTTATTTTTTTAATATGTACAGAAAACGGTGGCACATTATTTTTTTTTTTTTTATAAAAGTTTTACATCGTAACATCATGATGTAGATATGTCTACATCGTCCAGCCCTAATATATATATATATATATTGTGTTGAATTTCTTCTATCTTATTTGCAATCCTTGTGTTGTAAAAATAAAATGCATTTTCATCAACAGATAAATATAATGGATCTTGTTTATCAATATGAGATAAACAATTGTTTAAAGAAGTAAATTTTTAAAATTTTTTGTACAAGTTTAACTTATATTTTGGAGCCATCTACTGTTTATAGATAAATCATCCTATTATTTTTTATAAATTATATGTAATTCAATAAGAAGAAAAATATATTTAAGACTAAAGATAATTAAATTGAATTTCTAATAACTATTGCACCTTTTCTGATGAAACATTCCCTTAATATTGTATAATAATTTTTAAAAAGTAGATCAACATGTTAAAGGCACTTTATACAAAGACAATTACAAAAAAGTATTCAATTTGTCATAAAAAATTGTAATGCAAACTTTTAATATAGTTCATACTAGCATTAATAACATTAATTTGTGATCCAAGAGTCGCATACCCATGCATTATATTTAGTAACCCAGATATAAAAGTGCAATTTCCAATAGAAAACTATTCAGTTCTGCAAAATATTGTACTAATGAGTAAAATTACAAACACATGTTTATTTAGTGTGCATTTTTTTTCTCCAGAAAAGTTTTAAAAAAATTGCAATTTCTTTTTCGATGCTTAATATAACAAGGGCATTTAAGCATTATGTACTCATGCATGACTAAAGGTAACTCTTTATTAATTTTAATGTGCTTAAAGAGCACTTGCTATAGTGACTGCAACTTGGAGAAAAGTATTAAAACAGTCAATACATGTAGAAATAACTCTTTATGATCATTTAGTTAATTATTAGACCTGATTATGTACTTTATATGTAATTAAATAACATAATAATGGATAATCACATTACAATGAATATATCCTGAAAATTATATATATATATATGAATCATTTCTTTAACTAAAAAATGAAATAGTATTTTCTTTTATTACTTTTCACAATCATTTCTAAAAAAAATTCCAAACATTTTTAAAGAATAATTATTAAGTAAATCAGACAGTCAAAGATGGAGAATGTTATTTTATTAGAAACATTTCAAATATCTTTAAATGCTCCATAATATTGTAAAACACATACATATATATAAAGTATTTATATGCAATACATTGTAAAAATAAAATTCATTTTCATCCAGTAACTGTTCCACAGTAAAATGAAATATTCATTCGAATTTTAAGTGTAGGTAGGCAAACTTGATGTAAATATAGTGTTAAAAAAATTCATTTTCATCACATGATAAATACCATATCAACTCTAATATTTTATGTACAAAATGAGGAAAAAAATACACTTTTACCAAAAGATAATTATCTACATTTATCTAAAACTTTCATATTACCTAATATTCTATATACACAGACTTCAAGAAACAAACGTTTTTGCAAGTTTAACTTGTACTTCAAAAAAAATAAGATAACAACAAATCATCAAATTAAATTTTATTTCTAAAAATTGTTGCCTTTTGCGATGGCATCATTCCCCTTAAGAATATTTTAATTTATTGAAAGAAATGACATCAATTTTTAACAGTAAAGAATAATTATTAATAATTTAGAAATCAATAATTTGTAAAATGTAAAAATCAAAGAAAAATTTATTTAATTTTTTTAAACATTCCTTTTACAAATTATCATCAAATTGTTTTACTTCAGAATAAATATTTTCTCTTAACTTTGAATTGTGAATTAAAATTATAAACAGACATTTTTTTAATATTATATAGACTTATCTGACACTGTATTTGATAATAGTGAGTTCTTTTTAAGGAAATGATACAATTATTATTCGATAGTCAAACAGTTTGAAGTTTTTTAAAAGTTGTATTGATCCTATATACTGTAAGCCATTCTTGCGCAAAAATATATAATTAATAACTACTAAATAAAGAATTAAAATTACTATTCGCTGTGCACCAGGTGCTAGGATCCAACCTAAATAAATATACCAGCTAACTATTTGAAGCAGACGAATACCTAATTAGATAAATAAATTAGAATAAAACAAAAAATTATATCAAAGAGTTGCTGAGAGTTTTTCCTTACAAATATATACACTAGAATAATGCACAAGAATCTCAGCAACGTACGTATAGGTTTAACACAGGAATAAAAAACACGTGCAAGTGTTGCCACGGTTGTCATGCGATTCCCCGCTTGGTGCCAGTCTGACGTGAATTTCCTCCATTGTGATGTTTCTTACTGTTTATGTGAGAGTCAAAGTGAAAGTGTTAAATATGTCAACTATGTTTAATATTATTTTTATAGTGCTTTTAAAAATTTAATTACATAAAATACCTTAAATTTTTTTAATGTTGAGACATTCAATACATGTAATGAGCTTTAATTGCTTACTTTTGAACTTAACCTTGCTTTTATCATATAAAGTGTTTTTTTTTAAAGCTTACTTTAAAATATCATGGGAAGGTAGATTTTTTTATTCTGCAATTTTATTAAGTAACAAGAAAATTAATTTTTCTTAGATATCACCATGTCTACCAGTTCTTGCTCGCTTACTTTTCCACTGTGATGCTGATGTCCTTGCTGATGCTTGTTGGGCTTTGTCCTACATTTCAGATGGTCCCAATGATAAAATTCAAGCTGTGATTGATGCTGGTGTTTGCAGACGCTTAGTTGAACTGTTAATGTAAGTAGTAGTTTAATGCAAAATAATCAAGAATAATAAATTTTAAGATTATTTATATATATATATATTGATGCATTTAACTATTGTATTTTACCCAACAATGTAAATGTTGTAGTATTTTCATTAAATGTTTGATATATCAACTTTTAGTCATGTTCTTTACCCCAAAAATAAAAAGTAATTTGGAAATAATTTTTGAAAAAATTGTTGCGAAAGCATGTCATTTCAGAGTTCTTTATAACTTAAAAACATGTAGGGGTAGTATTGTTACGTTTTTTTCTTTGGTTTTGTTTTAAAAAGTTATTTAAAAGATAACTATTACAATCCAACATTTCGAGGACCTGAAGTATGTGGTTAAAGTAACACTATTTGAATGCATTCTAGCATCCCTCTCCTCCATGTATAGGATAATTATGTTCATGTCATGTGATTGAACTGACATTTTGTTCCTAGATGGTCATATTTGTTCTGTGACTTCGGAAATGTGACTTTTCAAGAACAAGGCTGTAACATTAAATTTTGTCAGCGTTTGAGTAAAACTGCAGAGATTTTATCAGTGCTGATGAAGGTGTAGAGTTATTCTACAGTGTTCTGATCAAAGATCTTTGAATAGTATTGGTGTTTTAAAGATGGTTGAGAATTTTCGTTACTAATGAATGCCCCGACCAACCTACCATCTTATAGTCAAAGGAAAATGGATCGCTAAAAAAGTTCTAATTTGCGCTGCAGAAAATTTAAGATCAGTGCAGGAAAAGTAGAACTATCTTTTCATGAAAATGCATTTAAAATTTTTTAAGAGTAAAGTTCATATGTGATTTTTTTAAAAGTGTTTTTATAAAAAGTACACATTTTTTCCCCCATTAGTAAGTGAAAAATAATAAAGCTTCATTAAAACTAATAAGTTTTCTTGATAAGAAATGACTAATTATGTAAAATGAATCGATCTTTCTGCAATAACAGAGGGACTTATAAATGATGAGACACCCTGCTGAATTCTTGAATGAATTTTGCATGCATTGACGCAACTAAATGGGTATGAAGTGTATAATGCATTGTTGTAGATATCTTAATACTATTGTAGATTACATTTATAAAGATAAATTTCTATATCAGTTTAAAATGAAAAAAGGATTTTAAAAAGTGTTTGATGTTTTAGGCACAGCAGTCAAAGTGTAGTGTCAGCAGCTCTGAGGGCTGTAGGTAATATTGTTACTGGAGATGATGTCCAGACTCAAGTAATTTTAAATTGCAATGCTCTGCCTTGCTTGTTACAATTACTGTCTTCAGCTAAAGAAAATATTAGGAAAGAAGCTTGTTGGACAATATCAAACATTACAGCTGGAAATAGGCAACAAATACAAGTAAGTGGGATGGATGCTTTGTTGCTTAAAGCTTATTTTCATATTGTTCAAATTTCGTTTTCAAAACTTTTTGAGAAGTTACATAAATTGATTGTGAAATTTTTTGTAAAAAAAAGTTATTTATAGAATGTAAAAAGTTCAGAATGTGTGAATTAACATGCTCTATATATTTTCTGTTACATTGCTTTTTAATGTTAAATTTATGTTTGTGAGTACATCTTAAAAACACTTGTCGACTTTATTGTAACTAGTTATATTTTTAGTAAAGCAGATGGTTTTAGTTTTCACATTAAGATAATTTTTAATAATAAACTTCTTCCATCAGTTTGTTACAATTTTCAATTTAAAAAATTGCCATGAAAACATATAATTATTAGACAATAATTAATATTGTCAAATTTTTTAAAATAAAATTTCCTTCTCTAAAAGAAATTTAATATTGAAATACAGTTAATTCTCATATATAGTAGGTTGTTTTGTATGTGCATATAAAGTGTTTCAGAAGGATTTACAGTTTTAAGATTTTTTTGTAGTGACTAATAAAGAATTAGATTAAAAATATTCCTAAGTAAGATATGTTTTTCTCTCTCTTTGCTTTGTTTATATTCACCTACCTCTATACAAAAAGCATTAGTTACAGAAGGTATATCCGAACAGTATTTGATTTCTTGCTTAGTGTGCTTTACATCAGTGTATCTTTATCAGTGATGACAAGTAGCATCAGTTATTCTGCTAGAGATTAGTGATGCCCTTTAGCTGTTTTCAAATTCAAAACGTTTTTAACTTAATCCCATGGAAGAAACCCAGGTCAAAGGAGGTTTGTGAGAAATTAGTCCACTTCCAATCCACTAATTTAGGAATAGATGAACATAAAGTCATCTTTATATGCAGCAGTCATCTTTGTGAAAAATGGTTAGTTGAAAATCATGTTATTGGTGCCACATTCAGTCAAATGATCATTTTTAGTAATTGATGTCTTGTTGAAGAGAAAAAGTGACCTATGATTCAGTTACACATACTACATGTTTCATTCACCTTTGAACTATCTCATTGAAGTTATCTAGTCTTAGAAAAATGTTTTGGATCTCCAATTTTAATGTGTTTGTTTCATTTTCCTGAAGTTTGAATGCTTGCCTCATTACTAAAGCCAAACTCGGAGAAATGCTTCATAGTCTTAAATTCGTTCCAGCTGGTTAACTTCAAACTCTGTTTGTCTTAGTTTAGCATGTTGCTTGAGTGTCTGATGCATTTACACTTTGTAAGTGTTTAGTCACAAGTTTTTGTATAGGGCTTTGTACACTTATGATAGTTCCATTTAGTGACAGTTCAGCTACTCTCTCGGGGAGAATAATAAAAGCCTTTTATGTAGTTCTTCTTTTCGAATGTTCTTCATTATTTCCTTTATTGAATACTCCCTTACCTTCATAAGTTTCTTGTGTTATGCACAAATAGATAGATGCAATGCTAGATATCTATCGTACTTAACTCTCAGTGTGCAGATCGTATTTTGTTTCATTAAAACATGCCCCTCAGGAGGCTCACCTTCTTTAGGTGAGTACGGGTGTCACAATCCCGAGGTGCCCTAGTGATCTTTTCCTTTTCCCACGGGGTTTACTGTCTTTGGTAAACACGGGCATCACGAACCCGGGGTACCCTAGTGATCCTTCTCTATTTTCGACCCTCTTTCTTGTCATTCAATTCATTATTTCTTTCTCTTCCCGTCTAGACCACAGATATTAAAACAAATGTTTGGCGCAGTATAGCCGAAATCGGCTCTTGCACCAATAAACCCCAAAATCACTCACTCATTCATTAAAACATGGTATAAATGAAACTTGACTTGTAGTCATTTTGTTTGAATTTCATTTAATACTGTACCTCATTCATCAACAGGATACATGAAATCCCTAAATGCAAAGTGATAAAAAAAAAACCTTTAACTATATTCAAAACATACCTGGTGATATAATTTATCATTTGCTTCCTTAATTAAAATTTTAAAGAGACCACTGACATCCAATATGTTACATTTTAAAATTTAGTTGATAAAAATAAAAAAATAAACTTTTTTAGATCTTTTTTTGTTTTTATGTATGATGAATTTTTATTATTCTATCTAATAATTTATAACTTTGTAGGCAATTATTGATGCAAACATTTTCCCTGTGTTAATTGAAATCTTAAGTAAAGCTGAGTTTAAAACTAAGAAAGAAGCTGCTGGGCTATAGCAAATGCAACATCTGGTGGTTCACCAGAACAAGTAAGGTGAGTATATGTGATGAAAGTTTAAGAATTGTTTTGCAAAGTTATATTTTCTATTACTTTAAAAAACATCTTTCTGCTTGCATAAACTACTTGTTCCTACTAGTATAAATGACTTTATACTTTAATCTCCTCTGAATTGCTTGTGAATATATACTTGCATCTAAAAGATAAGCTCAATGGATATTTCTTCAAGTAAGATGTGAAGTAAAAGGTGGAATGGAATGAATTTCATATGGTTGGTTAAAAAGCTATGTGAGTAAAGAAAATAGTTAAGAAATGCTTAAAAATAAATTAATTTCTTACTTTATACAAATGACAAAATGGACAAGGCAAAAGATTAATCTGTTAGTATAAGAAAAGAGAACTGTTAAAATTGATTAATAAGGGAGTGTGATTATTTTGCTGCAATATGAACATCATTACAAAGAGTCCACAAATGAAATCTGGATCATTTGCAGTAACATAATTTGCCACTCCTGCAGCAAAACAGTTTTGAGGTCAGTAAAAGTCCCTCCATGAAAGCTGGTAAGCAGCAGTTAACAAATTGTGGTCAGTATGCCCTTAAGAAAAAATATAATAGAGAATGTCACACACACACAAAGTAAATTCTTGACAAAAATCAATTTTTGAGTACTAACCTGTATTGAAATATTTCTAAATGATTTAAACCACTTGTTATAAATTCTACGAGTGACATTAAAGTAGCTATCCTGTTGTAAACTCATTGCAAGACAAATTGATGTGCCTTGTCATTCATGTAAAAGAAAGCCACAAACAAATAATTGAAACCTTGTTTAAAATAACTCATCCTGAGATAACAAAAGGAAAAAAACCATTTTTAAGACATTTTTTTCAAAATGTCAATTAAATCTTAGGATACTTGGGTTGTGCTTAAGCTTAGGTGTAAACCTTCAACCTAACCAAAACCCATTTGAAAATATATATTAAAAGGTACTCTCTGTACCTTTAGGATACATTAGGGAGTATGTCATCAAAAGAGCTGTGAATAAGAAATAGTACTTTAAAGAAGGTTTGAGATTTGCTGTTTGGTACATGTTTAATAACACTAATTGTAATTTGATATAAAAAATATCAAGAATTTTGCATTTGCTTTTGAACTCATAATGCCAATATTTACTAATTTTATGTAACAAATTTGTATTTTTTGTAGATATTTAGTGGAACAACAATGTATACCACCTTTATGTGAATTACTTACTGTTCTTGATACTAAAATAATTCAAGTAGCTCTTAATGGACTAGAAAATATTCTCAGACTTGGAGAGCAAGATGCAAAGGCTCAAGGGACTCTAAATCCATATGCAGTCATGATTGAAGGATGCTATGGTAAGTATATTTATAATTTTTTCCAAGTATATCAATTGTGATTTTGTATGATGATTGATGGTTATTTTAAATATATTTTTCTATTATCAAAACTTTACAACTAAAATTATTTTAAATAGTTTTTTTTAAAAAAATGGCATTGTTTATCCATGGTACTGAAATGCTTTTTAACCTAGACTTTCTTTTTGGCAAAGACATGAATTTTTCTTTGAAGGAGGGAATTAGGATCTTTTAAATTTTTCTTCTACTGTATACAAGCTCTTGTGTATCAAGACCACTGCTGCCTTTTAAAAAAAGAAACATAGTATGCATTAAATATAGGAAACATTTTCATTTTTGTTAGTGGGTGAACTGTCTTATAATTATCCTGATTACTTTTCAGATGAATGGTGCAGTCATATCAGCCTTTTTTTTAAGGTTTGAAATTATCAAGAAAAAGAGGGGGGTGTGAGATGTTACAGAAAGAATTTTTTCCCACACCTGTAACATTGCTATGTGAAACTTAGTATGTTTACTGTAAAAAAAAAGGGGGGGGGGGCACACTCTATTAGAGTTTGGACTTCAACTCTTTGACCCTGTTATTGAAAAATATCATTGTTATTTCAGTTTGTATTATGAAAAATTTCATTATTTTTAAAACCCTTCAGGTCATATTGTATTAAATCAAGACATTTATGAAGAAATATATTACAACATCAGCATTTTTAAAAAAATGTTTGAAGATTTTTGTGTTTAAATTTCTTGATATCATTTTTCAAAACATGCTCCCCATTTTTTGTGATTTTATATTAATTTATTCTATTAATTTGACTGTTTAAATGTCTATGTTTTTCCTCAATTGAAAACTGTGTACAAATCTTTTTTAGGTTTGGATAAAATTGAATATTTACAGTCCCATGAAAATATGGATATCTATCAAAAGGCTTTTGACATAATTGAGCACTACTTTGGCTTAGATGAAGAAGATCCACAATTGGCTCCTCCAGTTGATCCTGCAAATCAACAATTTCAATTCAGTGCCCCAGATCAAAATATGCCTATGGGAGGATATAGTTTCTAATGAAAAGGAAGAACTTGAAACTGCTATAGCAAATTCTTTAAAAAAAATTTAAAAGGGAAAAAAGACATAACAATAATTACTGAACTTGTCTTTATATGCTCCTCTAGAAAGTTAAGTGCATTTGAGCTGGAAAGTAATCTATTCAATTTTTTCAATATTTTCCTGTACACTGTATGACAAATTGGAGATATTGCTTTTACTTTGGCTGAATTGTTTTCAATGCCGAGGAACTTATGGAATTGAAAAATGATTCAAGCAAAAAAATGCCTTTCCTTTTTTTTTTCCTTTGCAAAAAATCTGTATATTTCTTATGGTGGCTGCATTCCGCAATTACCCTATCTTGAAAGGGTTGTAATGTTTCAAAAACTTCTAGCAAAATAAAGAGCATTACAAGTACTTTCTATTAATTTATTTCTTGTTTCTATAATTTTGATGAAATGATTTTTCATTTAATTTGATTGTAAATATGTAATTCTTAGTTATATAAGTAGGTTTTTTTTTTTGTATGACTTAATTCTATTGAAGGACATCAAATAAAGGGAAAGGGCGAAATGCTGTACTATTTTAAAGATTTGTGATTTATTTAAACAACACATCAAACTAAAAATTTGTATAATTTTTTTAAAGATAATTTAGTGTCAAATTTTGCAGTTTGCCATGTTTATTTACTAATTCAGAAATAATTAATTTGAACTATATTGGATTTTTGGGAGAAATTTCATACATAAAATTTAGATGTATTTTTGTAGTATGTGGTATGAAAAAACTATTTCTATTTTTAAACTTTACTTCTAATCTGTGAAACCACTAATAGTTTAACTCAGAAACTTTTTTTTATTTTGACAATCATTACAAAATGTTTAATGTCTGCAGACTATCACTAACCCAAGTATAAGTACATGTATACCAATCTTTAAAAAATATATTGTCAATAATTTTGAAATAACCGCATTTAATGTTTAAATAGCATTGATACTTTATCGCAATTGCATCATGTGAACATAGGATTTTTACTGGCAGTGTTTAAAAATGCTGAATAGATTATGTACTCTGACATTTCATGAGCAACTTTTCTTAATATTGTTTGGAGTTTTTTTGTTCTGTTTTTTCTTTCGTATTTTCTTTTAGTTTGAATTATGTTATATTGTAATTATATTGCATATATTCTTGAACGTTTATATTTTACCAATATTACAGTTTTATAGAAGGTCACATACATTCTTTTCTGGATGAATCAGAAATAAAGGAAATTTATATGCTTTAAATTTTTAGGTAAGAGAGGATTATATCTATATTAATTTCATAAACATAAGAGCAATAACCCATTATGAAGCTATTGAATTGCTTAGAAAAGTTTTTTAGTATTTAAAGAGTTAAAAAATCATAGTGTAAATTAATGTCTATAAATTTTTCTTTAAACTTACATTTTTTCTTAAAATTGCAGAATTAATAGACTTTTGATCATTAGCATTTTTTTATTATTATTCTGTGCTGTGAAATATAGTAGCAGGAACAATATAATAAATGTTTCAAAATTATTCTTAATATTGAAGGTTAATTGCTTTTAAAATGTGGCCCTCACCTGTTGAAATAGTTGTAGTTATTTGCATATATATTTAGTGTTTACTTTTTTAAAAAAATGCTTCACTTGGCTAATAAATTTATTTGAATTTCAAATGTTTATGTATGCTATATGGAGTGAATATAAATTACTTTTAAGCATACACTTTGTTCTTTATGAATAAATATATCATAATAAACATAATATAATTTTTTTGTAGAAATTTCCTTGTTGTGTGTATGAAATAACATTAAACGCGTGCAGTGAGTTAAATGTATGATGTAAAATTTGTTTTGAAAATGTACTAATTCTTATTATGCTGCTGTTTCTCATATAATATGTTGTGTGAAAAGTCGAGTTATGTAAACAAAACTGTATTCGATCGGTGACTGTGAAGGCTTACAGCTTATATACTGTATTCTGGTAGGGTGTGGTATAATTACCATGTGCTTAGCAGATTGATTACACTTTGCGACACATACACGCACATACAACACAACAGATTACATAACACAACCAAATTAACACAACATTACACAAAACAACACAACAAATTTTATATTTTTCTACTCATGGTGGTGAAAATGCTGTGTGGCCAAGTGCTTTAAAATAATTTGTGTGTGTAAAATGTAACTGTTGATGAAATTTGTTTTTTAAAAAAAAATCTTTCCTCTACATATTGCTCCTGAATGTTGTATTTTTAAAATGAAGCACATTAAATTTTCATAATAAAAAAATTGTTTTGTACTAAAAAAATTATATAGAGGTGGCTGTGTATGTTTAATTTCAATTTTGTGCAAATTTATTATAAAGATAAATTTTAATGTGCTGCTACTTAAATGCATTTGTATGCAGTGTTGAAAAAAAGTTTTTCTGATTAAATTATTTGTTGTGAAGTGTTCTGAAAAAAGGAATTTAAAATATTTCATTATATATATTTTTTTTTGTGTGTGTAGTTTGTAAGTAATAAATATTTGAAAAAGGTATCTTTTCTAATTGGATATATATTTGGCATGTATCACATAAAATTGTATAAAATGTTGTGAATTTCCATTTATGATAAAGGCATATGTTTTATCTATAGTCAGTTTTAGCCATTTTTCAGATTTTATTGATAGCAATGTATTTGCTCAATGTTCAATTTGGCAACGTTCTTTTAAATTTTCTTAAATTATTCTTGGTTATTTGTTATAATGTACCTTTCATTTTGAAAATTTGTTTCAAATAACCTGTTTGCATTTATATATATATATTATTATTATGATAGTTTTAAGTTAGCAGTTAACTGTGAAAAATAATTGAAATTTATTTAAAAAATTGTCAACTGGTAATTTGTTAATTATCTTGAGATTGTGTTTATGTATTAAATAATTGTCGATTATACTTCCAATTGTGAATTCAAATGATGTACTGAAATTGGAAGATATTTATGTTTTATAATTTTCGTAACTCACAACTATTTCATTAAAAATTTGAGAAATATAATCTGGTTATAGAAAACTATAATAATTCAAAATTTGTTAGATTTCTTTTTCATTTGAATTTTAAGTATTTTTCTTGTAAAGAAGAAGAAGAATCTATAAAAATCTTTTCTTTTGATATCTTATTTTGTGTTTTATAATTAAATATTTTTTATATAAATTTAAGCCAACACAGTAGAAAATTTGCTTTTAAGCTAATTATGTTTTTATATTTTAAATACCTGAATAATTGATGTACATACATTTTTTTTCTCCAAGTTTTTCAGAAATAAAGAGAAGAACATTATTTAATTTGGGGGATTTTCTTTTTAGAAGTTGAAAATTAGGAACTGTGATACTTTTTTCTTTTTGTTACTATAAGTTCTTCTAGAATTTCTTTTTGTACTTTTTTATAGATTTAAATATCTTTTTTTATGAGAGTATTTTTAAAAATTTGAGTAATTAATCTAATATCTATTGAAATCTATCCTGTCTATTTCAATGTGCCATAGAGCTGTCAAATCTAGTCGAAAGCATGTGCCTTCTTGTGTTTTTAGCGACTTGCATTTGGTGACAGGTTCTAATAATTCTGTGTTTGCAATGCCTTATGTAAAATTCTCAACTAATGGAGCTTATAAATGGTTTTATAAAATTTAATTTGTATTGAAAAATAAATAAATGCTTTTTAATTTGATTACATTTGGAATTTCAATTGGATCAGGGAAGGCTTCATCTGTCACCATTTTAAATCTGTATACAAATGGCTTACTTTCCTCAGGGTATTTTAAGTGTCTGATGTGTTTTTACTACTGCAATAATGACTAATATTTTCTCAATTTAATGTGTTAAAAAATTGTGAAAATATTTCATAAGAGTTTTCAGTTTGTAGATTTAACTTATTTGAAATAAAAGTAAAAATAAACCTTTTGAGGTAAATACGTCACTGCCTTTATACATATGAAAATAAAGAGCATTTGCACTTTAAAGTGTATTTTACTTGTATGATTTTTTTTCAAAAATAAATTTTCCCTGCATTAGTTTCCAGTTTTCATTAAGAATACTTGTAGTCATTTTGTTTATAATTTATCTCAAATAAACCTGTTCTTCATTTTATTCATTATTTCTGAATTTATTCATTCTTAAATTTTTAATGTATTACTCTTTCCTTTTGCTTTCTAATTTTACTTCATCCCCCAGAAAATAAGTTAAATATGCTGCATGTTATTCCCTGTGATCTTTAAAGTTTTTCAAAGTAAATTTTGATTTTGTAGGAGTTTGCTTGAAAATTATATTTAATTGAAGTAGTATTTTTTATATTATATACTTTTATATTTATTTTTATTAATTTTGTTCTTAAAACTGATTCTCTTGTTATAAGTGTTTTTTCTGACAAAGACATGGATCTTATAGCTCTGTCAATTTTTAGTTTATTTATTTAAACTTTTAGAAATGAACAAAAAAGGAATTTGTATTTAATGATATGAAAAAAAAAATAGCCTTGCAGTTTTCAATTGAAAAATTTTTAATAAGTAATTCTTTGGCTGGATCTAATTACATGTTACCATTTTGTAAAATTTTAAGTATAATGCATGTAAAAGTATTAAAAAATTTCGTTACAGTAATTTTTGCTTACTGATTTTCTGTTATTGTCTATGATGTGCTTGTTATTAGATCTTTTGTGATTATATAACTTTATCAGTTTATTTAATGAAGGTGCGGTTATATTACGTTGTATTTTAATTGTTTCAAGAAAATACAGGAAACATTAAGCTTGCAATTTAGATGTATTTCATGTTGTATGATTAGTACCTGAAAACCTACAGGTTAAACTGTAGGACTTGTGACTTATTTCTAAACCTAGTCAGCTTTTTTAAAGACTATTAAACTTAAAGGAGGGGGGGGGATATTAGAATTTTTGTAACTTAAGGTACTATGTTGAATTTGTGATATTTAAATGAAATTTGATAATTTAAACTTTATTAAATACTGAATTTCACCCAACATCAGTCAAATTTAATTTTTTGAAAGCAAAAAATAATATTAAATAAAGAATATGAGATAAATTGGCTTAAAATTGTTTCGTTTTTTTAAAATTTTGCTGACCATACCTTCCAATTTTTTATATTTTGTACAGTAAATTATTTATTTAGCTGTTTATAAACTATTGTTTGAGGCATCAAAATAATCAGGACCTGCTTGTAATATCAGGGTTCATTCTGGATCTGGTAAGGATATTTTTTTTTGTTCCATAAAAATACCCAAAATTCCAAATTTTCTTTATAAATTATTTTTTTAAAAAAAAAAAAAAAGAAACTTGTCCTTTAATAAATTATGTATAAATAAACAAAAAGACATACAAGGCCAGTATAAATCCTGGAATTATGCAGATGCCATACATCCTTCAAAGCCATCTAGAATAAACCCTGTGTTATGAATTTCTACCTTTGTAATTTAAAATGTAAGTCTTATTCTAGCATTTAATTTTTTCCCCCTTTTATTTTCACTGTAGTTACTTTTTTTTAAGTTCCTGTATTGAATTGGATTATAAATTGGCTGTTAATCACTAGTAAAAAAAATATTTTTACACATACTTAAGCATACCTGGTCATTTGTATATGTGTGTTTAAAAGAACTTTTTGATGTTATGAAGCCACCATAAACAAGAATACATGTCTTTCAGATAACATAAGTCTCATGACACAAATACATATTATATAAAACTGCTGCTCTTTTGAGCCAGCTATATATTTTGTCTGCTAGACATTTGTACATAAACATTGTACACAAAATATGTACATAGTCCAACACTGTACACATGTATAACACGAACAGTATGTGAAATGTTTAAGAGTGTATTTCAGTGAAATGTTTGTTCAATAAATACTGTGCTAAATAAAATGTCTACTGTTTGTTGGAATGTATATGATTTACTTTTTGTCACTTTTTAAAAATAAAAAGTTTTAATTATTTTGAATTTTGCTGTGAAGAATATAATGCTTAAATTATAAAATCAGAGGAAATAAAGAAATTTTCATTCTTGATACTCTTAGAAAGTTGAATAAATTTTTGTATATGTGGTCCTTATGAAGAGTTTATTAGAATTGTTTTCAATAATTTCATTTGAAAATAATTGTAATTAAGTTGAAAGAAATTAGTTATATTTAATTAATTCCTCTTTAAAAAAGGTTGTAATAACTTTTATGAATCTCTTTATAATGCATCCATATTGATCATATTCGTTTGTTAATTTTTACCTTGAAATTCAATTTGATATTGCTAAAGTTTGTGTAACTTGTTAATCTTAAAAGGAAATTATTTTTATGTACTAACATCTAATAGAATGTTCTCAGTTGAAACTACCAGTTCTAAATTAGATTGACTTTTGTTTAATTTAGCAGGTTCTAATTTCAGAAAATATATTTTCGACTATTGAAAAAAATTGCTGTTTTAAGGTTTCATTGAACTATGCAAATATTGCATAAAAATATGAGTAGTAATTTTCTTTTTACTATAAAATATATTTTTATTTCAAATTTTGGAAAGTATAGTCAGATGGGGAAAAAAAACATTTTTTTAACTTTCAGTGTTTACTTCAAAGTTGGACAAACTTAATAGTAATTTTAAGGGGACAGAGTAAACAAAATGATGGTGTTGGACTTAAAACTTTGTAAAATTCTGCTGTACAATTGGGTAATGGAGATTCCAAAATGTCTACCTTAATGTTAAATGAGTTTTAAACGTTTGTGGCAACAGTAAAAATGAATATTCAATTGTTTTCGAAGCTTTTGTACCAAACGATGTATTCGGTGACCAAAGTTTTGCCCTGAATATAAAAATTTATTACGAAATAACCGTTTAATATAATGTAAATTTTGTATTTATTGGATAGGTTAGTTTTATTATGCAATTTGTGGCGTGAACGCTCCTTCAAGAGTGACTCGGGGGTACATTTGGCCGAAATGGCGCCGATTCAAAAGAAGCCCAATGTATGCTTCGGTTTCACGAAAAGAAATCGTTCAGTGTAAATTCCGACGTCATGGAAACAAACCTGGTGCAAAATCAATAAAGCGGTAGGTAGTCTTCCTAGAAAAGACGGGTTGAGTGTGAGTGAAGCAAAACTTAACACTTGGCAGAAACTGGAATACCTCCGAGCTACCAAGGAGGGCACACCTTGAAATTTACGGAAGAAATGGTCCTATAAAAAAATTTATCATACTTTCAACATATCGGAAAAACTATTTGTCAAGTAAAAATAGTTTTAGTACAATAAATATTTATAATCATTTTTGGGGGGGGAGTTCACCCTATATATTCCCAATACTAAGAAAAATGGGGGTGGGGGAGTGATAAGAATATATCACATTGTTCATAAAACATTATATACAATTTAAAAAATAAGTTAATTGTAAAACATATCATTGTTTTTACATATTTAAATTTCCCTTATACCCGGGGATGCCTTAAGGTCTTGGTGAGGGCCTCATTTAGTTCCCGACTCAGCCTCAATAAGATCATTATTTGAATAATTGTAATGGTCGAATGTTATTCCCGGACATATTCTTTGAAAGACGGAATTTCAAACTACAAGTCGAGTGGCAAGTCTGCATTAATGCCCCTTGGGGTCGATTTTTGCAAAACATGTGGTGACTGATCTCTATTCCATGAAAGGGAAGTGCCTACGAAATTTTTAAGTTTGTAGGTCCAATAGTACAAAATCATGATCATTTATTTAAAAATCCGTTCTTAGCAGATCTCTACTCTGAGAGGTACATGCCTACCAGATTTCAAGTTTGTAGGTCTAATAGATCGGAGATATCTTGGTGAATGAATCCCTTTTCTCCTTTATACATATAGATTTTATGCTGATTCTCGGCTGCGTAAGCCACAACAGCGCCATAGATACTCCTATCGGCGATTTTTTGGACTAATTTTCAAGGAATCTTGCTTTTTATGTCATTATTAGTTTCTATACCAATTTGGTGCAATTATGATTGTTAGATCGAGCTACAGCTTTGAATAGTGTCAATTTTAAAAAAAAATCACCCTTTACTTATGAAAATTGGAGCTGATTTTTTGATGATGCTAGCTCGTTGATAAAAATCATTAAAAATAAATATGTGTATGACACTCACCTTTGTATAATGCGCACCCAAACTTTCAAGCTGCAATTTTTAATTTTAAGGTATATTCGCTGTATAACGCGCACCCCCTTTTTTACGAAAGAACATGAAATGTAAGCGAGCATTGCCATTATGTGTTTTAAAGCCATTTATTCGATTCCATATATCCCACGATTTTGAAAAAATAGTATATTTCTAGAACAGGATCCTTTTTAAGTTCATTGGCTATAGCATTTCTTTTGAAGAAACAGTATTCCGATCTATGTAGAGGTCTAATTTTTCTTTAGACTCGTCTTTTTTGTTTTTGTTTTGTTTGTTGTTGAAGCAACCACTTTTATACCCGGCCTTTAACGCGTACCCGTAAATTTCGATTTAATTTTTGTTAAAAGTGCGCTTTTTACGATAAGTGAAACAAATATATATTTTATCCTTTTCAAGGTTCATTCGAAAGGCAGCATCTGAATATATGGGAAGCTTTGTGTACTATTTAAGCCGAAAAAAAAAACTCCTCAATTTCTTACAATGTAACTCGGTTGTAAAATGTTTCTTGTATTTAATACGAGGGTCACTCTGAAATTTTTGGGATACTCCTAGGTTTTTAAAAGTTATACTAACAAAACTTTAAGAGTGTTCAATGTAGTCTCCTCCAGCATTAATGCGCTTTTGTATACGAATTTTCCACAGATTAAACACCTCAAACCATTCATTTCTCGGAATTGATGAAAAAAATACATTTATAGCCACATCAATCTCTTTTTCTGAATGAAAACAACGTCCACCTAAGTTCTTTTTCATATTAAAAAATAGCCAAAAGTCACACATAGCTAGATCCGGAGAATAAGATTTTATCACTTTAAACTGTTTTTGTTTAAGAAATTCAACTGTTAATCCGGCTGTGTGGGAAGATGCATTTTCATGGCGAAGCATTAGTCCCCTAACATTCACTTCTTGGAGAATTTCTGAAAGACATTTAGGGGTATAACAGTTTGCTGTTACTGTCTTCTGTCCTTCCAACTTGATGACTTTGACCAATCCCGTACTTCTGAAGAAAACGGCATACATTACTTTTTCATTGCTCGTTGTCTTTTCACCATTGTCGGGGTGGGATCATCTCCAAAGACCCATACTTTACTTTCTCGACGTGTTGGAACGGCATGTAAGTTTCATCGCCAGTTACAATTTTAGAAATGATGCGGTGGCCACCATCATTTAGCAATTTTAGGGTTTCTCTACTGATTTTGACACGCTCCTCTTTTTGGTGCTTGCTTAGATTATGGGGAACCCAACGGCAAACTACTTTTTTATATGTAATTTTTCATCAATAATTTTGTCTATGGCTACGGATCCAATGTTAAGTCCCTTCTGTATCATTTGGTAGGTACAGCGATTACCACCCATTAACATTTTTCGTGTGGCAGACACATTGTCCAGGATTACTGCCTACCGCGGCTTCCCTATGTCTTCTTCATCCTGGAGAGAATTGCGACCTCTGAAAATTTCTTTAAACCATCTGAATACAGTAGCAGGACATGGAGATTTATCACCAAATGCTAACTGCAGCCGTTGAGCGCATTCCTGTTGATTTAATCCAGCTTTAAATCATGGTAAATCATAGCACGATAATGTTCTCGCGTCAACTCCATTTTCTCTTCTGTCTAAAATTTATTCTACGCTAAACAACTTGAAGTAAGTCTTTAAAAAGTTGTCTGCTGTGTTAAAATAATTTGTATTTTCAAATTAAACCTTTAATTTTCTTTTGTTACTTCTCGTCTGCCCGTATCTCAAAAATTTCAGAGTTACCCTCGTACAATACCAAAATATCCCATTAACGCTTCTTTAGCATGCCTTCCGATTAAAACCCAATGTAAATGTTAAATTTCGATGCATTTTTAAAACATTTCTAAAGAACGTGTTCACAAACTGTGAATTACTCAAGTGAGAGGACTTTATTTGATGCTTTCTATATTTAGAAAAGCTTCGACTGAAATTTTCATCAACACGATTAAGTTAATGACTCTTTAACAAACAAACCTCCAAAGCAAATAAATCCTCCGGTAATGGAGAAAGAAGTGTTAAAGAATTAAGTATATCTTATAACTGAGTAGTTTTCATCACTAAATAGATGCAAGAGTAAATAAGAACCTAAAATAACGTTTCTTTCTTATATTTATATCAGAAATGATAAAATTAAAAGATTAAATGTGTATTAAAACTCCCGCCTTTTCTTATTTGTCCTTTTTACTCGTATATAAAGCAATTAATATAGTAGGAATCAGTGGCGCAAACAAGGAGGAAGGGGGGGGGGAGTCCAGACCCCTCCTCCTCATAGCCCTTGATTTTTTTAAAATTGATGATAATCCTAAAAATATAGTTGGTAAAATTTAATTAGATTTTATTTATTTTATTAATTTATGCTAATTATTAATACAACTTATTTTTTACTGTTTTTTGTTCCCAAAATCAAAAGAATACGTTTGGCGTTACCGATAGGGACCGAAAAAGGCTTCAAACTGTTTTATTTCATTCGTATAGGCGTAAGAATTTTTTTTCCTAGTAAATTGTAGTTCATACTTTTTATATAAATTATATCACAGTTATTGTGTCATTTTAAATTTTTGTATTGATAATTAGTATCGTTTTACAACAACTTTATTTTCGGAAGCATACTATTTTAATATTAAATATATGATTTATTGCAGTTTTTTTTTTTTTTTTTTTTTTTTTTTTTTTTTTTGAGATTCACGGGTTTATGACAGACAAAATGCTTTCAAAAAATATAATTTTAACTGATGAATGAGTCAATTCTTTTATATGAACTGTTTTTTGATAGAAAAGCAATGTTATAATCTTCTTACTAATTGTCAAAAACAATATTATATATGAAATAAATTATTTCAAATTATAGATAGCACGTAAAAAACATTGGTGGCAAAATGCCGAAAAAAAAATTGCGTTATCTCTTCCATCCGTAACTAAACCTACATTTCGAATGTAGGGAAATATGTTAAAATAGAATGATATATCTCATTCCATTTTAAAAGGACACAGTATGATTCAATTCACAAAAATCGGCCAAAAAAATCAAATCTAATTTTTTTAAGCCTAAATTATTTTTTATATACTTTTCTACAAGCTCACAAAATTTGAAAGCTCTAAGTTTAAAAAACGGAGTTGTGATAACTTTTACGTTAGTTTTTATTTACATTCCAAAGGCAAATAAAAACTTTAAACTGGCTTATCTCGGAGAGATAAAATAACTAGTTTGTTTTCATTTAAAATGCTAAGTAAGACTTTTTTTTTCTATTGTGCCTAATACTTGGAATTTTTTTTTACTTATTGCTAATAGTGCATGGAATAAAAGTTGGTATGCATTTCTCAATCAAAGCAATACTTATTTTTTTTAAAAAATTGAATTTAAAGTTTACACATTTTTTAAGGAATTTTCAATAAGCATTCATAAAAAGAAGGAATGTACGAATACCAATCATATTATCCCAAAACTCATACCAACTTTTGTTATACATAGTTTGACGTACTTGTAAATCAAATTTCATATATGTTCGTTAATTTTTGTAGGAGTAGTAGCATTTTAAATTCACTTCATAAGTTTCAAGTTTTTCCGTTAAAAGATTAAATTGTATATATATATATATAAAAAAAAAAAAAAAAAAAAAAAAAAAAAAAAAAAAAAAAAAAAAAAAAAAAAAAAAAAAAAAAAAAAAAAAAAAAAAAAAAAAAAAAAAAAAAAAAAAAAAAAAAAAAAAAAAAAAAAAAAAAAAAAAAAAAAAAAAAAAAAAAAAAAAAAAAAAAAAAAAAAAAAAAAAAAAAAAAAAAAAAAAAAAAAAAAAAAAAAAAAAAAAAAAAAAAAAAAAAAAAAAAAAAAAAAAAAAAAAAAAAAAAAAAAAAAAAAAAAAAAAAAAAAAAAAAAAAAAAAAAAAAAAAAAAAAAAAAAAAAAAAAAATATAAAAATTTTTTTTTTTTTTTTTTTTTTTTTTTTTTTTTTTTTTTTTTTTTTTTTTTTTTTTTTTTTTTTTTTTTTTTTTTTTTTTTTTTTTTTTTTTTTTTTTTTTTTTTTTTTTTTTTTTTTTTTTTTTTTTTTTTTTTTTTTTTTTTTTTTTTTTTTTTTTTTTTTTTTTTTTTTTTTTTTTTTTTTTTTTTTTTTTTTTTTTTTTTTTTTTTTTTTTTTTTTTTTTTTTTTTTTTTTTTTTTTTTTTTTTTTTTTTTTTTTTTTTTTTTTTTTTTTTTTTTTTTTTTTTTTTTTTTTTTTTTTTTTTTTTTTTTTTGTAAGTTGTATGTTCGTATATTTGTCTCATCTTCATATTTTGAAATTAACGAAGTACTCAGATAAAAGCTCATTTTTTCTTCCAGAGGCATCGAGGGGAAACGTACAACCAAGAAAAAAAAATAGAAAAAGGCTGTGAACAACTGTACAGTTATTTGCGTGAAGTCAGTTTTCGAAAAACTTACAAAAATAGATTCAAAATACACATCTTTTGAAAAAAATTTTAAAAAATGAACTCTTATTAAAAGAATAAGTAGATAATAATTTTGTAATTTTAAAATAGTACAACTTTTTTTATTCATTACTGATTTTCATATGCGAGTTTTAAAGGTAAAACTGCTGTGATGTTTTTTTTTATCAGATTTTTATTTATTTCCATTTCATTAATTTTTTATATTCAGGAATTCACAAATTTTACAAAGTTGAACTGAAATCGTAATTGTTTTCAAAAGTGGCCAAAAGAATAAAATAATGCATCTGATTAAAAAAAATGATTAACACTAAAATAATAATAATAATTTTTTTTAACGTGAACACTTAACAAAACACTTTTTTGCTGTTGTAAAGATTATTCAAGAAAGCCTAATTATCATCTCTTGAAAGGGATCTTTGAGGGAAAGTGTCATTAAACGATCCCTGTTTATTGGTATTTTTTAAATACACTTTCGTGACAAATCAAACAATTACTAAAACATGTTGTTTTTCACTACAAAATAATCAACTTTCCAAAATAGTCTAGAAAAAATTTATTTTCTTAAAAATTTTCTTTAAAAATTAGTTCCACTCATAAAATTGTCACTACTCCACTGTTGTCTATTATCACTAGTCAGAAAAAAATATCAAATCGCACCCATACGACATCCACAGCAAAAAAACAAAATTGATACATTTGTTTTTTTAAGAAAGAATTTCTCTCCAAATTTTCATAAATAAATGAATTTCTCAGTTAAAAAAGCCTGGTGGGTCGCAGGTTGAGTATCGTTGATCTAATAGCTATGTTTTGCACCCTATAGATCGCCAAAGATTAGAAATGGTATAGTGTTATTACATAAGTACCCAAATTCGATTATGCTTATATGGATGAAAAATAGTGCTTTGTGCGTAGATGATAATTTGAATCATTCCGGTTTTTTAAGAAATTTTTTAACAGTAACATCTGAAATATTGAATTTTGAAAAACTGAGAGTATTGCACATTAAAATGTAGCTTTATCTTTAGTTAAAATGTCATTAAAAAATTACTTTCGTGACCAATATATGTAATCGCGCATGTAGTTATCTTACAAACGAAAGGGATGCTTTTTGTATGTATTTCAGTAATATTTTTTATTGCTGATATTTGATAAATAATTTGATTTATTGCACTAATTGTATCCTCTAGAGGACAAATCCTAGTATATTTGAGCATATTTATTTTTTTTTAAGTAAAATATATTTTACAGATGGGCAGTGCCGGTTTAAGCTCAGTTCGGGCCCTGGGCACAGAAGATCTACGGTCCCCTTGGCTCTGGTGGATCAAAATTTATAAACAGAAAATCTGGTTAAGTCCAGCTTGCCCGGGCCCCTTAAGTTCCTTCCGGCCTCTAGGCTCCCACCCCAAGCGCCCAGTGGATAAACCAGCACTGCAGATGGGACAACTTACTATAGGCATCATTCTAAGATCTCTACTCTAACTTGCAACAATTAATTAACACTAGCTGCATGGCCCGGCGTTGCACGGGCTTCTTCAAGTGTATAGATTTTTTTTTGCCTTAAACATTTCCCTTTCCCGTGTCGGTGCAAGCACTCTTCCTGGTGTGTTTGTGACTTCCATTTTAATATATCATTAAAATACCCTATTTCGAAATTTCTTCCACCTCTTTGCTCCATCGGACGGGTTTGTTTCCCGTCAGATTAGCCCGGCGTTGCACGGGCTATTACCGAGTACATCACTTTATTCCCATGGAAATTTCCCCTTTCCCTCTCGACGCCAGCACTTCTAGGAGAGTGATTTCTCTATATTTATGTCATTAAAATTCCCTTTTTATCCGAAATTTATTCTATTACTTATTAGGAATATTTCTTTTCCCTCGTTTAACCCGGTGTTGTACGGGCTTTTTGGAGTATAAAACTCTTTTTCCCTCTTTTTTTCCTCAAGGATAAGATCAAATTTTTATTTTCGATTAATAATTTACAAAATTAATCTTATTTTATCCAATAGAAAGCAGCTATTGTACGATTTTTAAAATAATTTAGTAATGAATTATAAAAAACAATACTGTGTTTTAGTTTTTTAAAAAATATATTCATTTACATCCATATATTCATTTACATCGCACGGTCCGGCGATACACGGGATTTTTCTTGTGTATAACTGTTCTTGTTATTCTGTTTTCACATACACAATTAATATGTTTGCCTACCAAATCTCGGAAAGTTGTCTTTCCGCACATGCAACATAAGGTCTCAAATTCTTGAATTCTGTGGTAGGCTTACCACCATTAATTGTTATTGGCAGGAGGCGATTTTGAGAGTTAATATGATAATGAAAATAAAGTAACAGGATAAATTAAATTATTTTTTAATTATTTGGAAGAAATAGGGCACACAAACACACAGAAAATAGGTTTTATGAATATAATAATAAATGATCCTCACTAGTATTGAATAGTTATTGTAAATTGTGAATTTTGCCAAAAATTGACAATTTTTATGGTTTTGTTTTATAGACCATCTTATTAGCTTTATAAAAATACCAAAATTATTATTTTCCGTTCACTAGAACAAAAACTACAAGAGTTTTAGTAAAAGCAGCATTACTTTAAACAATGTGTTATACTTTAAAAGGCTTTTTACTCGAAATGTGTTTTGCTTAAATGCTCAAACGGGGACAGCGATTGCTCAAAAAGTTTTGAAAATAATTAACTGAAATTCTTTGTTTGCGTTCTGTATAACAGAAGAAGTATTTTAATCTTCAGATTTATCAATGACTGTCTTCTTACAAAATTTACAGTCTCTTACATTAAATATAATCCCGGTTATTTAAAGAAATTTCATATAATAACTATGATAAAGTATTCTAGTGTTTGAAAAAATTGAAACAACTCTTATCCTGAAGGTCATTTCAAAAACGAATAACACAGCAACGCATCTCAGAATTGAAAAATCGAAAATATGTTTATAAACTTTTGATACAGAATGGGGCCCCGTTTATGTTAATTTTTGTAAATTTTTACCAATTTTTTTCCTATTTTAGTAATAATAGTTTCTTTTTATCTTCTTAATTTTAACATATTTTTCTTAAAATGAACTAAACAAATCTAAAAACCACAAAAAATCCCCATATCTCCATTTTTCTTTTTAAAAAAAGTTGTCGCAAGTAGTCGGATACCTTAAATTTGTCTTGCATTGTTACAAATATCAGTTTAAAAAATTATTGCTAAAAACATTTTTTGCCCCCTTTTGTTATATCAAATAATAATTCCTACAAGTTTTTTTAAATGGAATTTTCTATAAAAAACTTCTTTTTTTAATTTGTCACATTTGCTACAGTGGTAAACATAATAATGAAGTTAAGAAGATAATAATCCGTACATAAACTATTATTAAATTGTTTATCAGTCAAACCTGTAAAAGCATTTAAATATAGCACTAAGTTAACGCAACGAGTTGGATATGTCGCATCAGTTTTTGCTAAAAATGACTATTAAAAACATAAAGAGTTATTCTGTATCTACTCTGTTTCTGTACTCGCTTTTTATTCACATCACAGCATATTGAAATTCCTTTATTGATACTTTTCATTTGATGCAGTGATCACATCATCGAGTTGAAGTGGGAAAAAAAGAAATAAACCAGTCGTAATATATATCTCAGCTACGTATAACTTAAGAACGTTGTTTATTCAATGTAACTAAACATAGAACTAAGGTTAAGTAACATTGACTCTGGATTTGCGAGCGCCGAAGAACCTCCCTCAGGATGGGAGGAGGGAAAAAATAGAAAAGAAGTGAAGAAAGTGAGTGAGTGTTGTTCACCGCGTTTTATTATTATTTTTTTTCTTTCCTTCAGCAAAGACGAACAAATTTGAAGGCAAGATATGCAAAACCTTTTGAATTCAAGGCCAAAAAGAAAAATTATGAGACAGAAGAGAAACAAAAGTTAGCCAAAAGCAATTTTTTTTTCGGTGGCAGTGTTTCCAATAGACTGTGGGAATCCAATTAATGGCGATATACACTTTGCTACACTTTCCCGAACTGTTTTCTCTTTCTTTTTGTTAGGGCGAGGAACGAAAAGGTATTTAAAGCTTGAGTTTTCGCGCCAAAAGCCCTCAATGGAGCCACGGAATTTTTCTGTAGACCATTGTATGCATCTACAGGGTGTAAGTCTATTATTATCTACTCTGTACATCTGTTAAGTGGTAAGTGTGATTGCTATCCGTTTTTAAATTTTATATTACGAAAAATTAAAAATTTCAGCACAGGTTCAACATTTGATATCGAACCTAAGAAATGTCATTTTAACAGTGTTCAAGTTGGTAAAAAAATTGGAATTTTTCATAGTGTTTGTTTGAAAAATATCTGCACTATCACGAAATCTTTTACTTTGTCATGTAATATAGACGTTTAAATATAAATTATTTTATTAATTTATAGCTTCATCTACCAACTATTTTGAATTCGTGAACTAATGTTAATCCTACAGAATTTCTATTTTCCTTGTCACATTTATATTAGTATGTCGATTTGAATGTAATAAGATTAGTGGGGCGTAACGGAGAATATTAGGGACCCTCTGAAGAGTCAGGTATGGGATTTCAACCTGTGCTATCTTGTATCAGTCAAGCTTTGGACCCATAGAATCCTGCCCCTCAGGGACAGGATTCTAGGGGTTCAAAGAGAGTAGGTCCAAGTAGTGGGGTTCAAGTAGAGCAAAGAGTTTGCTTAGAATTAGAACTTTCCTTCGAGTTTTGCAAATATTTTTTAATGGTTTTCAAATAATGGAAGCATAAAAAAACAATTAAAATAAACATAGAAATAGATTCAAAAATAAGAAGAAAACAAAATAGAATTATACAAAATTCTTCCTTATTTCTCACTCTTTAGGATATATTTTATTGCATTCAAATGAATACAATAGTCTTCATCTAAAAAGGAAAGAATTTTCGTAGGATTAACATTACGCTCACTAATTCAAAATGGTCGACGGGTGACTTAATATTCAGATATGATACAGCAATTATACTTTAATTAAGAATACGTTTGAAAATCATTTTTTTAATGAAAGAAATATTTTTAAAGTTTTGTAATTAAAAAAAAACTAACGTATTGGGCGCCATATATATATATATATCATAGTTGGGAAAATCATTATTGAAAAGTTTGTGGTCTTCTAATCTGCCTTTCTCAATTTTTCTGTTATAAACCGTTCCTGTGAGTGGGTATTTAATGACTGAATGTTTATTAACCTCACACTGATATGCAACACGAGGGCTATTGGCGGTGGACCTTGTACTTTAGAATGAGGCTCACTTGAGGAGGACAACATTTCAGTTGGCAACCCCTTTCCAAGCTTCCAAACCACAACAACAAGAGAATTCTGAGCAGTGGCTTAACTTAGAACATTAGGGCCCCTTTGCAAAGTCAGGTTCGGGCTTCCAGTCAGATTTTACAAAGGGTTGAGTACTTGGCGTCAGTCAGGCTTAGGACCCCTAGAATCCTGCCCCTAGCAATGCGGGGGTTGCGAGGGTGTACGTTGAGTCACTGATTTTGAGTCTAGACAGATTTAACATGCATCATCCTCTTTAAACGACAGGTCTTCAGTGGCATTGGGCTCGTGACCATAACCACTAGGCTATTGCAATCACTGTATTAAATGGCAGATGAAACATTAGATTTTTTTGTATGGTATTGTCGTAGTTCTGATTACCCTATAGTTATTACAAGAATGCAAATATTGACTCGTTCAAGGACAGTCTTACATGGAATGTCAAAGCATGTTCTCCTTCTAATGAGTTATGTGTGAAAATTTGATGTAGCTTTAAATCGGATATTCTCTCGAAATTTATTCTTGATTAAAAGGTGTAAGAAGACCCTATAAAACTATTGCTTCAGCAGCCTGATTGGTAAAAGTTAATATCAGAGAATCGTGAGTTCGGGTATTGACCCTATAAGGACCATTTTGCAATGGCTTAGTGTGGAAGTAAAGAGAATAACATCAGATGAGCTCAGGTGTCGCTCTCATCATATGATCGGTTGTTCTAAGTTACTAGGCGGCATATTTTGGTGTTTAGAGAACCCTTAAGTTGGGGAGAAAGAGGCAATCGGAAACATTAAATAAGTATTCCTTGGGTTAAAAAGCGAGTAATGTTGGTTGTGATCAAAAATACCAACTCCGCCAAAATTTTTCATCTACAATAATTGAACAGCCATACATTCAATATGATTAGCTTTCAAAATCATCGTACGACGTGATGAGGAAGTTAGAACTGCATAGCACGATCAAATGTTATCTTCGTTACTTGACCATGGTTTAGTATGATAAAATCCATTGGCCAATGACTTAAAACGAGAAATAAAAACTAAATGAAATTCTTAAGTTATATAATCCACCATGACTGAAAATGATGACAATTGTTCTTTTCTATTTCCATCATTTTTTAAAAAATAAGAACATTTCTTTAACCCAGTGCTCCCCAACTATTTTATCGCCACGGACCGGTCAGTGATTGCTAATATTACCACGGCCCGTCTGGGAGGAGGATGGAAGTTGATTGCTTATATTTTAGATCCTTTTCATTTAATAATTTTTATTTAATTGTATTTAAATATATCTTCAAAATAAAATACAGTTGCACCAAAAAATGAATACAAAGTGATTTAACATTTTAACTCACTAGAACGCTAAATGAATAAGAACCCTGAGCAGGGGCGTAACTACCGCCGTATCAATGATACGGGGTCCCCAAGCTGCAGGGCCCCAACATGTGTAACTACAGTCCCACTAACAGAACTCCCATGTCTAATGTCTTCCATGTCATCAAAGGAATTTTGATGCAGGACCTTCTCAGAGCTATCTACGCTAGTGACCCTGAGCTTGTTTCTATGCAACGAGACGGTTACAACTGGAGGTAATAGAAGACAATGACACCCGAAGTGTATTGCTTATGTCTAGTTTATTCCATTGTTTTGTTTTAGTTGTCGCTGCATAAAATATCGCTTCACCAAGATAGGTTGTCGGAAATGGCAATAGGGATTTAAGTGCTCTATGATAGTAATCTCAGAGTATTGCGCCATGATTTTAATCCAGAACACCGACAAAGTCGTTATCTTTAACGTACTTTCAAATCCGGCGCCGTTTGTAATCTCCAGCAGTTGATCTTCTTGCACAGACATGCTAAATACCATTTCTCACCAATAATAATAGTTATATAAAGTGGAAATGTGATTTAATGTTCCTTTGGTGGCCCGGTACCACTTGCTTAACGGACCAGTCCACGGCCCGGGGGTTTGGGACCACTGCTTTAACCTATTCTGATCAATCGTTATGGCTGAGGTAACCTAGAGGTCAAAGTTACGGAATCATGGCGGGAGTGCCATGAGTTCGAACCTAGTGCCACTGAAGATCCGCTGTGTAGATGCGTGTTAAATCTGTCCAGGCTCAGTGTTTTCCCTTTGTCATGGTGTGGTAGTTAAGAAAGAGAGGTGCCAGCTCAGGTGTCATCTTCGCCAAGTCCCTTCGTGTTGCTTCATGTGCCATTAACAAACAGTCAGTCTGATCGATCGTTTTTTTTTTTTGAAACATCAAAACATTTATTTGAACCGATTTGTTTACAATTTGTGAGGAGTATATTCAGTAACCAAGACGGTTGAAATTAGAGAATCGTCAATTTTTTTCATAAAGAGCTTAGTAAAATTTTCTTTGTGAGTTGTCTAATAATGGGGGTTTTACTCGTTGATCTGAGGTCTTTGTTCTTCCAAGAATTCCCTCAGAGTGTGTTTCTTTCAATGAATTTATCGTACTCAATAAGTAACAGTGGGACATTTTATCAAGAAGCCATCGTTTAAAATAATTTAATCTCTTGTAGTTTACAAAAAATACAAAACTTGGCGTACGAGAGAAATGAATTTATATTTTTCCATAATTGTTGTGAGCACCATATGGACTAATTACCTTTTCTACAATGAACAAAAAATAATTTATATGGACTATAATGTAATTAGTCTCTTGTAATACAATAATTTTAAAATACAGTGAAATCTGTTTAACGCTAAAATGCTTAAGACGAAATAGCAGTTTCCACGAAATAGTGCAACTGTCACAAAAAACTACTATGCATTTTTTCCTCTTAACACGAAACGAAAATCGCTCAGCACGAAAAAAAATCTGTATTGGGAGAAGGAGGATATTGAAACTAAGCCAAAGCTTAATTAAATGTTTGAGAAAGTTTCTGTATTACTGTACTGTCCTATTGTATCATTGGAAGAATTCATTGCAGCAAATGCTGATAATGTGTGTACAGCCCAAATTATGGTAGGCAAAGACACATTGTGGAGTTTGTTCAAAGTTCAAAAAATGTCATTGATGCAGATTCGAACGACGAAAAGGAAATAAATAATGTAACTCCTGTTTCTTTGTCATCCAAAATGAGAAACATGTGAAAAGTAAGCGCAATTATTTAGCGAGAGAGAATCACGTTCCAATGATAAAATAATTATCAAAATGGACGACATCGAACAATTTTTTGACAATTTGATGCTAAAAAATACAATGCAAAGACAAATATCAGATTATTTTAAAAAATCCAATTAATGTTTTGCTTTCAAAATACTTTAAAATTTTGAATTAAATGTCATTAAGTTCTTGTGAATGTTTTTGTTTCATTGATTTTTATTAAATACATGTACATATGTAAATAAAAGATAATAAAACATGTAAATAAAATGTGCTCTGATAAACTTAAATTTGTTGAATATATGTTTTTTTGGAGGGGGGTTATCTTTTAATAAGAAAATAATATTTCAGTACCCTCATTTTCGTGCTAAGGGATTTTCACTGTATATGTAAAAGTATAATTAATGAATGTTCACATTTATGCTTTTCCTGTGATTTTATTTTAAAGTTTCTACCTCAGGTAAGAGATAAAAACTTTTTATGAAGTTAATGTAATACAGTTATAATTTTTAATGAAAATTTTTATAAGTAATATTTTTTTTTGAAGCAGATTTAATTTTACCACCGAAAGAGAAAGTTGAACTAGTAAATAAGTTTCTCCAATTGTAAATCACGAAACCATCAGTACATTTTCAAAAGTCGAGAAATTTTGTAAATAAGAGATGGATTTATTATTTACACACCATTAATCATTGTAATAATAAATGTTTGTGATATTTCTGTTTGTTCATTTTCTCAAATGAAATCATAAGTGTCTATCATAGATAATTTAAAGTTGTAGTACACAACCCTAAAATATATTTGAAATGAGATTAAAATCGTTTTTTTTTTTAATCTCATATATGCAAAGATTTTATTTGATAAAAATTCTAACAAAGATATTTGGCCCAAGATCGGATAAACTAAACAATTATATTGCAGTATTAGGAAAAATTGAGATACGTATGTTTAGTTTTATTTTTTACAGCACTTAAAACCATCCTTAGAAGAAAAATCCCGTTATGAAATATTCCCTTTATACAAAATCCCCTTTAAAATCTCTTTATAAAAAATTCTTATTTTGGTGTCAAAGACGATTTTACTTTTTCTAACTATTTACCAATGTGATAATTTTTAAGCTATTTCACAATCGCATTTTAAATTTATCAATCTTCAAATTTTAATTATATGTATATATATATACATAAATTACACTTTTGTATAAATTATTATTATATACTAGCTGCATGGCCCGGCGTTGCACGGGCTTCTTCAAGTGTACAGATATTTTTGCCTTTAAAATTACCCCTTCTCGTATCGGTGTAAGCACTCTTCCTCGTGTGTTTGTGACTTTCATATTAATATTTTAATATGAAAACCACAACCAAAGTAAATACCTTTTTTTGAAATATTATTTTACATCCATATATAGCTGCATGGTCCGGCGTTGCACGGGATTTTCTTGTGTATAACTCTACATGTTATTCTGTTTCTCACATACACAATTAATATGTTTGCCTACGTACTCTCCGAAAGTTGTCTTTCCGCGCATGCAACATAAGCCCTCAAATTCTTGAATTCTGTGGTAGGCTTACCACCAATAATTATTAATGGCAGGGGTCGATTTGGAGAGTTATTTTAGTTATATTTTTACGGTTCCCAAAACGAAAAACTACCTTTTTTAAAAAACAGTTTTATGTATAAAAAATGTCAAAAGATAGAAATTTACAGAATTTCGTGAATTTTTTAAGATTATTACAATATTCCGTTTCAATTTAAATTGGAAACTTAGGAAAACGTAAAAAATTTACCAATATACTTAAAAAACAGTTTTATCTCTTTTCGGAGTTTAAATTTTTAAAAAAAAAGAAACAAATATTTTTGGGTTTTAGAAACTGTTTTTAATAAAAAAAAAAACATCTCAAATAAATCACATATCAAAAGCAGTTATTTTTCAATCAAAGTGAAGGAATCAGTCAATACTGGATTTTGACGACAAAGTATGTAATTGTAAAACTATGATTTCAAGGATATATTTCACGTTAATCACATGTTAAAAGCTATTTTTTTTTAATATGAGAATGAATTAAATAAAAAAAGCTACGTCACAAAAGTTCAGTTTGCCTTAAATCAATTTCAGCGCCATATTATGTCATTGTGTCATATGTTATTGCTGCATGTCCCAATCCTGCACGGGCTTTTTCGAGTGTATAATTTTTTGCCAATAGAAATTTCCTCTTCTCCTCTCGATGTCATTACTTCCTGGGTTGTGTGTGATTTCTGTATTTTGTCATTAAATTTCCCTTTTTCGCGATTTCTTCCATATCTTTGTCCCGTCGGACGGGTCTGTTTCCCCTCCATTTAGCCCGGCGTTGCACGAGATTTTTCCAGGAGTATAACTTTATCCCAATGGAAATTTCCTTTTTCCTTCTCGATGCCAGCACTTCTGGGTGAGGGTGTTTGCCTGATGTGAGAGATTTCTATACGTATGTCATTAAAATTATCTCCTTTCCGAAATGTCTTCAATTTCTTTTCCTTTACAGACAGATTTGTTTTTCCTCAGCTTAGCCCGGCTTTTACACAGGCTTTTTCGTGTATAAAACTCTTCTTCAGTCTTTTTTTCTCTCAGTGATAAGATCTTTATTTATTTATTTTTTTATTTTCGATTTTTAATTTACAAAACTAATCTAGTTTTATCCACCAGAAAACAGATAATGTACGATATTATTATTAAATAATTAATTTTTTAATAAATAATACAAATCAATGCCAAATTCGTTTTTTTTTTAGAAAAAATATATAAATTTATATCCGTTTTTATTAAATAATGAATGAAAAATGACTGCTTATTTCTGAATGTCTGGTTATTTGATTAAAAATATGTAACCATAAAAAAGAAGTATGAGAGAGTAAACCTAGACACATACATTTGCTTGAACTCACTGCATAAAAAAACATTCAAAATGAAAATAATACTATCAAATAAAAACATTTTAGCCTTTTCTTATACTTTTAATGTCTTTCACAATGATTTTTTTAAAATAACGAAAACTATCTGTTGTGGTGTATCAGAATCTTTCTGAACATGCTGCATAAGCCTCACACACATATGCACAAACTGGTCAATTCTGTAGTAGGTTACTGGCATTTGGTGACTTTAGCAATTTTTTCCGTTGCATTTTTATGGCTCCTTAATATGGAAAAAAGCATTTTTTTTAAATACTTTATATGGAAAAAGCATAAAAGTAGAAACCATTTTCAAAATTACGAAAGTTCCTAAATTTTTTAGAATAACTTGTACGATATTTCCTCTCAGACTAACTTTGCATCGTATAGAAATGTATATACAATTTAGCAATCTACTTTAAAAATAGTCATAACTTACACTTTTATACATAAATTATACTTTTATATAAATTATTATTATATATAAGAGCTGTCTTAAGTCAACAATATTTATACTACTGCAGTATCCATATACAGTGGTGGCAAAAATGGTGGACACTTTTTAAAATTGTTATATTTTTCAAGTTTGTATGCTTAAAGAAAATGTTACGTTGTACAAAATGCAAAATCTTTCCTATCATTTTAAAGAGAATTTAATACTGAATTCAATACAAAAAACAAAAAATATTTGCAACGCAAAAAAAGTTATAGTTACATCAGATATTGATGACAGCAGTGGGTTATCAGTATTTGGTGGGGTAACCTTTATTTTTGTATTACAGCTTCACATTGATGATTCATTGAGCTGAAACTAGCTTTAAGCTCTTCCTTCGTTATTACACGATGTCAGAAAACAATTACATCCTCAGTTAGTTCCTTTTTATTTCATAGGTACCGTATACGGAAAAGAGTTTTCAAATGATGCCACTATCTTTCGATAGTATTGAGTTCAAGACAGTTTCCTGGCCAGAACAACAACTCAATGATCTTAGAACGACACTGGTCATTCGATTACTTTACTGTGTGGCAAAGAGCAGAATCTTGCTGAAAAATAAAAGAAGCATAATTTGTAAGTAGATCCCTGTTGGAAGGTAGATGTTTGGATTCTAGAATGGTGTCGATATATTTTCTGATATTCAGTGTCCCTTCGATGATATGAAGCCAGCCGCTAATATGCATGACTAAATCATAAAACTATGTGGGTACTTCACAGTTGCCTGGATTCAGTCAGGATGTAGCATTTCTCCAATTCTACGTCTTACATAATTTCGGTCATCATTTACCGAATAACGATATCTTAGTTTCAATCTCCAAATTACTTGGAACCACTAATCATTTGTCCAATTAATGTGTTTTTTTCGACCACTGTAATCCTTTTGATTGAGATAAGACTTTTTTCGTAGAATTCTACCTCTAAGTCTAACATCTGCTAATCTTCTCCTGATTGTTTTTGAACTGAATGAAACACCAGCATCATACAGATAACTTCTGATGACCGTTGATGGCATTTTTTTTTATCTTGGAGATGTAGCATTTTTTTTTCTGCCATCAACATATGTGGTGCACCTTTTTCGGCCTTTTCCTGCTTCGTATTTTATTAAATTTGTCTCCTGACAAATACAAAATTTTCAGTCTCCAGATGTAGTCACTGAACCACCCTCCTGTCTTGCAATTTTAACATAGGAAAGACCACTTTCTAGTCACAAATCTCTTTTCAGGAGACCAATCTACTCTTTTATTTTATTTCATTGCTTTTTGACTAAATATCATTGTTGTCCTGGACAGGAAAAAAAAAAGTCCTGACCTCAATTTCATCGAAAACTTGTGACACCGTTCGAAAACTCTTGTCCGAATGAGGTAACCATGAAATAAAATGGAATTAATTGAGGCAGTTATAGCAGCATGCCTTGTTTTGTATAGCAGATGTTTGAATTTTGCTTTTTGTATTGAATTCAATATAAAGTTCTTTTTAAAATGATAGAAAAGACTCTGCAATTTGTGCAACGTAACATTTTCTACTAGCATACAAACTTAAAAAAACATAACAATTTTTAAAAGTGTCCACAATTTTGGTCATCACTATATGTATATAAATACTTTTGTTAATCTGTAGAAATAAAATAGATTCGTCTGTAATTTCATATTGTTGAATCATTAACTCCATAGTTTATTTTTTGATAGTTTCTGTATTAGTTTCACAGATGCTGCAACAAGTATTTAAAAAAACGGACGATAGATATGGAAAGAGAAAAATTAAAATTTTGAGTCTTTTTCTATAATTTTTTAGCTTTAAAATGCGAGACCTTATCATCACACACACACAGATTACGTCCACAAACAAAATGAAATTTTGTAGGTATTTGTTGTAAGATATAATTTTTTAAAAAATAAAATGCATTTCTCGCACTTCCATAACTCAGATGTATATATATTAATTGATACGTTTTTCATTTAAAATTGTTCGATGAAATAAATTCTATATAATAAGATAGTATAGCATAGAAGATACGTCTTTCTTATAATTATATATGTCTTCTGCGTTAATTTTGTTCATGGTTGCTTTGGAATGTTTCTAAAAACTTTCATATGTTTCCAAGAGAAGAGAAAATGCAATGGTATGAATGATCCTAGATACGATAGATAAGAAAAAAAAAGGCATTTTGCAAATATTTCTTTTTCAAAGTTTTATGGAATTCAATAGGACTTGAATTGGTTTTATCCATAAATACACTGGAAATTTTTTAGTTTCCATTAAAATCGAGTACTACGATTGATAAATCATTTTTAATCGAATGATCTGGAAAATTCCAAAAGAAATGGTTCTTGCAGATAATTGCAATGTAATAGGAGTTGATAAAAATTGTACGTTATATTTCTTAAGAGGAGAGTATCAAAGAACAATCATCAGTTCAGTTGTCAAAATAAATAAGTAAATAATGGAAAATAATAAAAAGAAAGACAATTATCGTTTACCGAGAACAATGCTTAAAATTTTTTTAAAAATGCTTAAAAGAATAAATTTGTATTTCTTGAACCAAAAGAAAATAAATAGTTATACCCGATTCATTTGATAAAAACCTGAAAGCATGTTTCGGATAAAACAAGTTGTACTTTCGTGTAATTTTAACTAAGCCTTTTTGGTAGTAAGCGCATTCATTTCATCTTCGCAACGGTATGCAAATGGAACGTTCTATTGCACTTTGACCGTCATGGAGTGTATCCAACTTGCGTAATTCCTCAGAAAACTAAGTTCCGTTAACTTTAATTTATCGCACCAACCGTCTTTCGGTTCGTCCTTGTCTATTTTTACACACTGACATTAGTAACTTAGTTTTAGTAAATAGAGTTGGATTGTGCCGTTGACAAGTCATGGCAGAGAAAACGAGACTACATGTCAACATTTGGTTTTTGGTTTGAGAGATCTAAAAGAGATAATGAAACACTCGCTATGCGGTAAATAGTATTAAATAGGCGTGCTAATTAAATTAATAGATTCCATGGCAGTGAATGACATACAGAGCAATCAAAATGTCACAGTGTAAAGACGCATAAATTAAAAATTATATTTTTATTTCCGTAAGATAAGTACAATCTTAAAACAAAATTAAGAATTCAAAATACTTGAAACGTAACTTAGATTTTAGAAAAGTGGGATATAAAAAGAGTTAGTTCACATATGAGAGTGTATTTACAATCTGATACTTTTTTATAAGAATTGAAATAAAATTTACATTTCCGCAAACGATAATTTAGCTCTAAACAATACTTCTTTTTAAAGAAAAAGAAAATAATAACCGTTTGCTAATTAAAGTTTATTTTAGCTCAATATTTTTTAAACATATTTTTTATAAAAAAATTCGTTGCTAATTTGCTTCACAAAAAATGACAACTCAACTCATAGAAAATTCTTAGATCGAATATCCAAATGTTTTGTGGTGTAAAATCGTATCTACTCCTCTCAAACTAAATTCAAAGCTTCTAACATAGCATGAGCAGAATTTATTTTATAAAAGAAGGGAAAATTAATCTTAAATCTAAACATTTCCAACTTTAAGGGTTTGACGCACTGAAGAATCGAATTATGAATGTCTTTTTTACTTGAAAAACATTATAAAAACTATTAATTTTTTTGAATTTTTCTCCTTTCTTTATAATAGTATATTTCAGTATTTGTCATTTCATATCAAAGAATTAAAGTTTTTCTCTATGAGATATTAAATTTATATAACGTTACATACTATTGATACAAGTTACAACTGAAAGATTTATTAAACAGTATATGCAAAAATTCATAACAGCCCTTCTCAAAATTTTTTGCCTCATGCTCTCTTTCTTTTTTGACCTGTGTGAGTAAATTTTTTTACGTGTTTGCAGCAGCATCTGAACAATTATCTTATTAAACTCAAAGGTCAAAAATAATAAGATTTTTAAATTTAAAAAACATTATGTGTTCAAAAGCAATACGCGTAATAAATTAACAATTGAGAAAAGAAAATTCCCTTTACTTTACCTAAAGTAAATTAAAACTTCTCAAAATTTTGTAAGATTAAAACTGGATTTTAAAACTTGTCAATATATTTTAACACATTATGGTAACAAAGAAGTTATAAATTGCTTGGGAATATTGTTATTGAAATTGTTATCCTACAAGTAATATTATACGTAGAAAAATCTGCACATTAATTATATTGTATCTTTCCTCTAAATTTGATATTTTTAAAATAATTTTATGCGTTAAGTTTTTCGCACAGAAAAGAAAAATTGACTTTAATTAAAATAATTATGTACTGAGATATACAGTTACAACATAAAATGAAGTTGATAAAATTTACACGACACAAAAAATAGAGAAGAAAATATTTGAAGTTTAACAGTTTTCAGTAAAACATTCATTATGGTAATAGTTAATTAAATATTTTAAGAAAAATTCCAAGCAACTTAAAAAAATATTAATACATAAATCATATTTTTAATACCGTGGAAACTAAAATGTATTTAATGAAAAAAAAACAGGAAATGAAAATAAAAGGAAATTAGCTATTTCGGGAAGGCATGAAAATACCCACAAATTAAAAAAATATCCCAAGTGCAGTGCCAAAAAAAAAAAAAAAGGTTGCCATGGTTACAGATTAATGTATCCCATAATGCATCATTATTTTTGGATAAGCAGACAGACTGAACTGCAATGTGTAATGCAAACAGTAAATGAAATACTGTTCTTCAGCTGTTACTATTCTCAGCGGTATCTATTACGCTTAGTTTAAATTTAAGCAAAATTTGGATGGAAATCTTTGAATAAGAATGCTTTGTCAAAGAGAATGCTCTATGGATTTATTCAGAGTTTGATTTTAAAAAAAAGTTATGATTTTCTCTTAATCTGCAGATGTCGCTAATGTAACAAAAATATAAAAATCGTTTGCATTTTAAAAACAATTTTTTTATATTACTTTGAGAATAAATTTATCCATATATATCCATATCAGGGATGCAAAATTCTATAAAAACATTTTTTTACATGTTGTAGAAACAAAAATAGTAAGTAGATGAAATATATCTACAGGAAATGTTTTATATTTATTATCATCATATTAAGTTTCTTGTTTGTATTATTATATACACAATGAATTCACTATAACCGCGAAAAAATATATATTCATTGCATCATTCGTTTCGAATAAGATATAATTATCTAGAATATTTAAAAGAAATGTCAAGGGAAATTTTTAATGTTATCAACAAAAAATAAGTAAGTTTTTATTCTGATATTTCATTATAATCAATAAATTTTATTTTTAAGACAAATAAAAAATGCCGAAACTTTAAAAGTAGCCTATAAAATAGAATTAAAGTCTATAACTTGTTTGGTACTTTGACTGCAAGACTTTTGTGCTCTTTTCCTCTTTAGTTTATGAATTTTAATGTTGTATTTAAAATAAATGGATATTTAATATTTAAAAAAAACTTTTCTTCGTAGTTTTTAGATATGGAATTTTATTTCGAATTAATTAATTAAATATAGAGTTAAATATGACTGTGTTGATTGTAAATATACTTATATTATGCTTTTATCTAAAACCATGGAGTATAATATGCTATGTATATTTTTCTCCGACTAAAAAATTATATGATAGTGTATCTTAAATTTTATTGAAATTTAACTGAGTAATTTACTTTGAAGGTGATAAAAAACACGAGACAATGTTTTCGGCAGTCATCTATTCGAAAAAAATTCGTACTTCAAATTTTCTTTAAATATCTAACTGCGTATTGATAAGAAATAGAAATGATTTATTTATACAGGAGGCATCTAAGTTTTTATAAACGACATTTTGTGCAAAGGTACTTAGATTAAACCATAATCAATGATGCATTATTGCTCTAATAATAATGCAATTATAAATATAATGGTCAGAAAAACTTCATTGTATAGAAATTCTGAAAAATAGGAACATATTTTTGTCTTTTATCAGAAAATTTGTAAAATTGTACGAATTGCTATTTTAAACTCTGTAATGCCGGACGGTTCCTGCTTCCATCTGAAACCGTTTGTCTACCCGCAGACCCGGCTAGGGGTGTGGGAGAAACAGAATAATCACTAGACATGTTTCACTCTAATTAATTTATTGACACCAAAATATCAATCAGACACAATAACAATCTAATTAAGATAACTGATCAGACAGTAGAGCGCGGAGGTGAGATTCAATAGCCCGGGGATAATAATACGGACCCTCAACTGATTCCACGATAGCTTAAACACGCTCAATATAATGCTTATCCTAATGCTTAAACTACGTCGCCCTCTAATAAGCTAACTTCTAATTAAACAAGGATCACGATACCTGTACTTTTATGAAGTTGAATCTTTGCAAGAGATCCTTATCTGGATATAATCACTGTCGTTGGATCCAATCTCAGTAATCCTTTTCATAGATAAACTCCTAATGCTCTTAATAATTCCATGATCCTTCACACTTCAACTAACAAACTAACTCGACAACCCCTTGCCAATCCTTCGAACTCTCGAATACAGAATTTATATAATATACTTCATTTGCATAATCACGCTTCCTTACTCGGTGAAAGTTGGTTGAAATAAATATTTTTTCCCAGAAGAATCCCCAAGGAATTAGTAGAGTCACGTATAGATCCGTCACAACTCTACTCATAAATATACATTAAGGTTATGAAAAGCAAGAAAATTTTTTATTTGAATAAAATAACATTCTGTTGTTATATTTCAAATGCTTAAAATTTTTTGTTATGACTAAGCGTTAAAAGAGAGGTTAGTACTATTTTCTAAATTGAAAGAAGTTGTTGCTTTAAAAATATGAAGTGATTTTTTTTATGTTTGTGCTGATAAGAAATCTAGACTATCTTGTCTTATCTGTTCTGGGAAATCCCATAGAGGAGCAGAGCTATGGAACTTTAAGTATGCATGGCAAATAAATATTAACTTACAATTACTAAATTTCTTAAAAATTTGCAATGGATGAAGTTGAAGGATCTGCTACCAAGTGTTAATTTTTTAAAAAATTCTTATTCCTAGTGGATTTCTCCAAACGCATCAGTTTTATTACGAATTGGATTTTTTATTATTGTTTCTGTTCATACAGTTATCAATCTTAGAAATTTCCACAATTCTGATAGCCGTGTTAGGGGAGCATAAAAACGAAATTTTTCTTTAAATTCTTAATGGATACAAAAAGAAATTCACATAAAACTTTTATGCAATATTTTATTTATACGTTACGTATTCAGAAAACCAAAGTAAGAACCGAAAATAAGGTGACCACGGTAATCGAATGGTCATGGTTGCTAATTCGTGGCCGGCGCTTTTTCTGTCCAGTCGTGTGTTCGGGTTCTGCTGTCATGTCGGCTACGGTGGTTTAGATGTAGCGTGCTCACTTCGTAAGTCTAAAGTTGCAGGTTCAACCCCCGGCTGGAATCGATAGATTTTCTGAATGCGAAAATCGTAGGCACGCATGTCATATGATTATGTGGCGTGTAAGTGATCCCTTTAGTATCAATTTGGCTCTGGTACTCTCGGCAAAATTAAATCATGGGAATTTTTAGCATCCGATGAGAGCTTGAATTGAAAAATTAATTCAAGCTTCCAAATTTGGTAGCGAAAGCTGCTTCTAGACCAGTGATGGGCAAAGTACGGCCCGCGGGCTGACTCCGGCCCACGAAAGCATTTAATCCGGCCCGCCGAGGGTTTATGGCCATGGATAGTACATGGCCCGCTACAATTACGTTTTGACGGTCGAGAAGTTTAAAGTGGATTTTACTTAGTAAAATAATAGATGCATAGATTTTAAGAACATTCAATCATCGCTAGATGTTTTCTCGCGACGCCGTTTAATGTATACCCAGAAAATGTATCTCCAGAATTGCAGTTGGAAATTATTGAAATGCAGTGTAGTACCATTTAAAGCAATTGTTCTTGAGTTCCACAAAACTAGATTTTTATGGAGCACTGCCGAAAGCTGAATTCCCAAAGATGATTGCTCACGCCCAGAAAATTGTGGCGATGTTTGCGTCGTCTTATGTGTGCGAACAGACTTTTTCGAACATGAAATTGCAGAAAAACTCAATCGGAAACCGATTGACTGATGAACACCTTTTTGTACTGCTGAAAGTTGCTTCGTCACAGCTGGAACCTGCTTTCGAAAATATTATGGAAAATTAAAAACAATTCCATATGTCTCACACGTTTAACATGTCATGGCCTTCGAATAAAAGTTAAAATAAATATTATTTAAGGTAGAAAGTAATTTGTAACATTTGTGTGTAATGCTGTAATGTTTTATAACATTATGATTAAAAGCTTTAACACAAAATGCATTTTTCTATAATTCTGGCCCTCCTCTAAAATTTCTTAAACTTTGTGGCCCCCCATTAAAAAAGTTTTCCCACCACTGCTCTAGACGGTGCCACTATGAAATGGCTTTCACATTTGGAGACTTGCCGTGTTGCAAAAGCTAAGTTGCTAAAAATGCAGCTCCATTGGGGGAAAAAAGTTCTATGGTGTCAGAAGGCATGCAGAGCAGAGAGGTTAAAATTCCTCTAGGTTAGAAATCCACAATATACCTGATAGTTTGGAGAATGGGGTGCCAACTCAAGATGTCGTCCTTATCACTTGACTGTGGTTCAGAATGACAAGGTTCGAAACCAGTAAACCTCATGTTGCTTCAGAATGTAACGTTGGTAAACAATCTCAGTATATACGATTTTCATAGCAATTGGAGAAGATTAATTTTAAGAATCCAAAAAAGGAATTAAATTATGGTGTTAGCCTAAATTTATAATTTTACTTTAAGGCTCATCAGTTAGTGGGCTTAAATTTAGACTTTCATAGCAAGTGCCGATTTGAGCTCATTTCGGGCCCCCTTGGCACTACAGAAGGTCTACAGGCTCCCTTGGCACCGGCGGATCGAAATTTATAACGAGATCTTCTGGTTAAGCCCAGGTTATCCGGGCTCTTGCGCGCCCACTTCAAGCGCCCAATGGATAAACTGGCACTGCTCCTAGCTTTATATTAGTGACTAAATTTTTTGAAGATAAAAAATTTTCTGCTGAGAAGTTATTCAAAGCTTTTTGAGAAAAATAGTGGCTAATTTTTTTCTATTTAAAAACATGCAAAAACTGAATAATGTAATGTTATTAAAAATATAAATGTTGCTGAAAAGAATTTATTTTAGCATAACAGAATGTTTACACCTTTGATTTTTCATGCAATAAAACACCTAAATCCACAATTTCACGCAATTTCTCTCAATCATTGATAAAATATTCAAGGCCAGATCTTGCAGTCGAAAATCGCTGAAATTAAAGGGGCCGTCAACTAGTTTACAATATTAAATTATTCATCTACACACTATACAATGTTTAATAACAGGGGAATACACGAATATTATGAGCTTGGATATGAAGTAATCTAGTGCATGATCCTCTAATGATTTTTTTAGAATATCTTGGAATAGAAGATCGCATTTGATTGAAATCTAGACATTTTGATTGTTTCTTTATATAATTCTGCAAAAAAATTAGGTTTCATAGCGGAAATTTTTTTAAAAGATTCTTAACTAGGCTATATGTTAAATTAATTATTATGATTAAATTAAACTAATTCATTCATTTGTATTACAATCTATATATAGTTCCCATTAAGCCATTAATAAAATGTTTATGATGTCCAACTGTATGACTGTACGCGCACGATTTTTTTAATGATTTTTTTAAAAATCATATCATTCAGTCTTAAGAAAGCATTTTTATCACGGAAAAGTTATCTATTTCTGTGTAGTTCGTTTTTAAATGACATTTTCAAAGGCAGCCTGAAAGTTACACTTTCATTATTAATAAAAGCGATGGAACATTCAAGAATTCTAACTAATTCCACTTAACTAATGAACGTCACAAAACGCACCAAGTCCATAAATCTCTCATCATTTAAAATAAACTAATTTTTCCAACCCAGGAAACTAACAACGTGATGTGTAATAAACGTGTATGTCTTAGTGAATGATAACGTTACGCTCTTGTTATTTATTTATTTATTTACTACGTTTACAGACAAATTAAGCGATTTTGGAGACTTTGAGCGGTCAGTTCAACCCATATCTGATGACCTGCATGGGCGCTAACAAAAAGAAATAAACTTTCTCACAAACGTAAAACGTTACGATAAGGGATGCATTGAACTATTTCTCGATGGAGCGTTTTCGAACAAACTCCTAACAGAGTAATGCTAACAGAACAGCTGAAAATAACGTTCCCTGCAGGAAGAGCCGTTTTCTTAAAAAGTTCTGAAAGTAAGTCGTAAATGCTTGAGATAAATGCACTCTGCAAATTTTTGTGTCCAAAACTGATAAAAAAGATTAATTGTTAGTAAAATTTTTTCTTTTTATTTGAAAAAATCAAAATAGGAAAAAAGTTAATATTGTAATTGATTTGTTATTTAACGTATTTCTTTTCTTTTTTTTTTTGTGTAATTTTTTTGTATTTCATTTTGTAAATTAACATTTATTAATCGTATGAGCAAAAATAAATGTCTCTTTTTTTTTTTTATTGTCAAAAAGAATGATTTTTAGTGTCTATTAATATAGAAGGAAATTTACGAAAAGAAAGAGTAGAATCAAAACCTTATTTTATATTCATCCATCTTCCTTCATGCATGCGTATTTATTTAGAGCTTACTGGGATTCTATGTCGCCACGGTAGCAAAGTTGTTATAGTTGTGAACTCGTGGCCGGGGTTGTCGAGTCTCAGGTTCGAAACTTTATGTCTCTGAAGACCTACCGTGCAGAGGTGCTGATACACGTTAGCTCTATCGAGGTTCAAAGTACTCCCTTTGGAGTAGTGTGGAAGATTGGAGACAGATGTGGTAGATTCGCTGTAATTCCTCGTCACTTGACGTGGTTGAAAGTTTCGAATTCAGTCGCCAATAATCTTCGTGTTGCTTTACTGTACGACATCAAATCGACATCAAACACATCAAATTAGCCAAATCAAACACATCAAATCGAGCATTTAGCAAGCTTTTTGTCGTCATGACGGAGGGATAGAGAAAACATTTCGTTTTTCTAAAATAAAGTTCCAAAACCTTTTGTCGAAAATATTATCTTAGAAAACTTTAGTTGAGAACATTGTTAGAACATTAGAAACATTGTAAACATTGCACAAATTGATTAAAACATACTGTGAGTTACATTTAACTGAACGAAGCTTAAAAAGCCGAGATTATTAAATGATAATATTTTGAGTTAATAACATTTAATTAAAAATGAATAAGTCATTGAAACAAGTATGTATTGAAAATATCAGTAAATAAATTTAAAAAATTGTACTAAAAGATGTGATTTACAGTTGTTTTTTTTTATAAAAAATATCAAATTTTTGTACGTCATAAAAATGACGTACATGTAAAATGTATAAGTACGTCATTAAACAGCTTGATTTAACTATAAATTATTAAGTGATTTACATTTTATATACATAATTCATCATCTCTATTTATTTTTAAAAAGTTTGTTACCAATTTATAAATGCCGAAATCATTTTTAAAAAATGTCCATTGTTTAAATTTCTTTAAGAGATATTTTTGAAAATACTCTCTCTACTAAACACTTTGAAGTCAAATAGTTATCTAAGACATAAAAAGATGTTATAAAATTTAAAGCACAGAAAACAAATGTATCCAACGCATCTCTCTCTTGAAATGATAGTCTTAGGTCTATTTCTAAGTATATTTAAGAGGACGTCTTTTCTGGGTCAAGGCAGGAAAACTCTTGAATGGAATTGTCGCTTGTGAGCTATTTGCTAATTAGAAGGGGAAAAAAACTGATCTCTCGCTGTATCTCGTCTCATCTTGATGCATAGGAGATAAGTTATGTTAGTAAATTACTTGTATTCAATGAGTTACAGCGATAACCTTGATCTCCATAATTATAAGATGAGTGATATTTTACTCATCAGCACACGTGTCAATTCCATCAATTTTTATCAGGATGTGCTTTCATATCCATTTCTAATTTCCTTGTATCTCATGAGAATTAAAGTTGACTTTTGTATAAATGGAAATATTCTTTTCTTTTTTTTTAGAAAAAAGAGAAGCCATAACAGAAATAAATTTTCTGCTATTGTTAATAACTCAACTTTAAATTCGCATTGTTTAGATATGTAGATTTCGTTTTATTGATTCGTGTTATTTAAATGCATATTAATTACCGTAAAATCCGGCGTATAACGCGCATCGCCATATAACGCACATCTATACTTTCAAGCTGCAATTTTTAATTTTTAGGTATATTCGCCGTATAACGCGCACGCCCTTTTATACAACGAAACCTGAAATGTACGTGGCAATGCTCATATGTTTTTAAGTTATTTATTTGAGATATTATTTCCAAGCTTTAGATAAAAAAAAAAGTATACTTCTAGAGCTACAACCCTTTAAGCTCCAAAGGAATGTCATTTCTTTTAAATAAACACTATTTTGATGTATGTAGAAGCCTAACTTTTTTAATGTTCATCTTTTTTTTTTTTTTAAAAAAAAGTTCTCATTTTAAAACTCAGCGTACAAAGCGCACCCGTAAATTTTGATCTTGTTTTTTGTGTTAAAAGTGCGCGTTATGCGCCGGATTTTACGATAGTTTTAAAGGACAATATAATCCTAGCAATGTTTCTGAAACTGAATTAAGGTATGAGACTGCGTTCCGAACCATGGTTTTGAAAAAGCGTTTTAAGGAATAATGTCTTTGTTGCTTTTAGTGTCAATAAATTAGAATCTAATATATAAAATTCTCGTGTCACAGTGTTTGTAACCAAACTCCTCCGAAACGGCAAGACCGATTCTTATGAAATTTTGTGCGTATATCCAGTAGGACGTAAACTGTTTTTCATTCCGATATTGCAATTAGTTGAAAAGATATTAGTTAAAAACATTAAATAGCGTAATTGTTTTACCCCTGTGTGTTGTTTATTCGACCGAGCGTCAATTCAATTTCAGCGGAGTGAAAAGTTCCGACTTTTTCTACGTTTTTAAAATAACAATCTAATTGTTTCTATAAAACTCAGACAAAAAATAATTACAGAATCAGAAATTTCATTTATTTCACCACGATATGCTATTTTTTTTTTTACAATATAATAATATTTGTATTTCTTACGATTTTTTAAAAAATGTATCAAAATTGATGCTTTATGAAAATGATTTCTAAATTGTTGCGTATGAGTTATTTTCGTGTTATTAAAACGATATTCTACACTAAATAAATTCATGCTCTTCTCTTTTAGAAGCAGTCATTTAAAAAATAAAATATCGGAAACTTTTATTTTACGCTTTTTCAAAAAATACTCAAAATTTTAATAAAACATTCAAAAAATTTGTCATTTATAAAGATAATCTCAAGAAACTTTTTTCAGCGTATAGACCAATATTGTCCGAGATTTATGCGAAGATTGAAAAATTGCTTAAAAATTACAGAATTATTTGCGAAAAACTTAATTGCTCTTATTTCGTTATCATTATTTTAAATAAGTTTATTTGCAATACATTTAAAATTTAAATGTATTGCTTTAAATTAATATTTTTTTAAGTTAAGGAGTATTGTGTTTTCTGTAAATCACATTAATCGAAATTCTTCAATCGTTATGTATGGATTTAAAATCATGAGGAATAAATGGTCTGAACTAAAAAAGTTCAAACTTTGCTCTTTTAAAATCAATGATTTAATAAATTAAGTACACAAAAACTTTTTTTGTGCTCTTTTTCAAAAAATGCTCGCAATTTTAATTCAACATTTAATAAACATGTAAAATTTTGTAAATTAAAAAATTTCTACTTGAAATTACAGATTTCATTTTTAATTTCAAAAATAAAAATTAAATCTTCTTTGATTTTAAAAACACATGCTATACTTTTCACAATTTAATAAATGCTGGGTGGTTCATGAGGAATAAAGACCTCTGTTTCGCGAGCAAAACGATTTCTTCTTGGCAATTTATTAAAAAAAAATGTTAAATATTTTAATAAATGAAAAACATGACATATGAACTCGCTTCAATCCAACATCGTTCAACCGATTACTATAAAAATTGACATGTTTATGTATTCTTTGTGGAGAAGGTTTTTGTGCTATCCTCTTTGTTGTAGCTACCCACCAGGTGGCACTACATAATATCGACTTCTGCACCGTTCAATCAATCGCCAAGTTGCCAACTTTGCTCTATCGCCAACATTTCGCTATGTTTCCATTGAATCGCCATTATAATGTAAGGAACGGCGTTGCTTGCGAATATTACAATTTTAACATAAAATAAGTACAACAGAAAGTAATATTAACGTATTATACATCCAGATATAAATTATTTACACCATTTTAAGCATTCATTACACAAAATTTGTAACAATGTGTTATTTTTGTTGAGCAGAGATCAGCTTAGGTAGGTGTTTTCAAAAATTGACCCTCAAGAGAGTTACGGGGCTTTATAAATTTTTTAAAAAAATCCTTTTTATCAGCTATTAGACCTTCAGACTTAAAATTTAACAACTATGGTTTTTCTATACAGCTGATATATGCAAAAAGCTTTTTGTTTTGTTTAATTTGCAATTCACGTAAAATAAACTCATTAAAAACTTTTTTATCCTTCAATTTTTCAATTTACCCGTGCGAAGAACGGGTATTCCAGTTAGTATACGTATAAAATTGTTTTAAGAACATTATTACAATAAACATTATTTGAATGGAATTTTTTGGGCAAAAAATGAAGGAAGAATGACGCATTTTCAAAACATTCTCTTTAAAATGAAAAATGTTTCTTTAAAATAATATTTTGCCTATATGTAGCCTCTGAATTAGGATTTTTGAAATATATAAATTAGAAGCCTATTTTTATTCGTATTTTACTATGTCATAGAGAGGAGAGAGGAGATATAAATAGGTAAAAATTTTATAACAAAAAACGGTTATTATTTCTGTTGATAGTAACTGAAAATAACATGAATTTTTCAAAATTCCTAGTTCAGGCTCTGTTGAAAAGCTTTAGGTATATATATTATTGTTATAAAAGCATTTTCCATAAAAGTAGAATGTTTTGAAAATATTTTATTCTTTCTTTATTTTTTGTAAAAAATTGGCTTTTTTATGAATTCTTATTGAAATAATATTCTTGAGACAATTTTATATGTATTTTTTAGTGCAGGTGACACTAAATATTAAAAATATTGCTGTTTTACACATTTTTTCAAAATTACGATTCCATGCGTAGTCTGATACCTTGTGAACTCAATATCTTGACTTTATGAAATGTACAATAAAAAATAACGTATTTACAACACACAAAACAATGTGAAATTCGGTTGTGATAGCAGTCGGTTCCTGCTTACATCTGAACCCTCTTGTCTACCTGTAAACCCGGCTACAGGTATGGGAGAAACTGAATGATCCACAGACATGATTTCAATCTAATCAATTTATTAATTCCAAATATCAATCAGACACAAAACAAATCTAATTAAGGTAGATGATTATATAGTAGAGCGCGGAGGTGAGATTCTATAACACTGGGATACTACTACAGATCCTCAACTGAATCTAAGACAGCTTAAGTACGCTCAAATATAACTACGTCGCACACTAATAAGCTAACTTCTACTTAATCAAGCTCACGATACCTGTACTTTTTATGCATCGGATAATACACTGGAAACTTGCAGGCGATCTCATCGGCTTGATCAATGTCGTTGGATCCACGCTCTGTAATCTTTTTCCTGGACAACTCCAAGACCTCTTACTAATTCCACTCTCTTTCAATCTTCAACTAACAACTAACTCGCAGACTCTATGCTAACTCCTACTTGCCAACTCCAACGTATCAACTCACAAACTCGCGAAACCAGAATTTATATAATATACTTCATTTACATAATCACGCTTCCTTACTCGGTGAAAGTTGGTTGAAATCAATATTTTCCTAAAAGAGTCCTGAAGGGATTAGTAGAACCGCGTATAGATCCGTCACACGATTATTTTAAGAATTAAAAGTTTTATCAATAACTTTTTTTGAGTATTATTACTTTACAAATAAAGTATTAATAGTTTTTGAAGAATTTTGGGGCTTTAGATGGGAAAAAAATATTTATAACATTTTGAAGTGTTTTTAAGATTAAAATTTTCAAATACATAATCATACAAATACATAATAACAGTAGCTGAACTGTGTGACGTTAATATTCACTCATGCACTAAACGAGAACTGATTGTTGATTACAGCTTATACCTCTTTTCAAATTTTCATTTGACACAAAATTAAACCAAATTCAACTGTTCTCTTATAATTTTCATACTCTATTTCAATTACATTTTTATTCTTTCTTATTTACATTTTTATTCTTTTCGCTTTATTTAATTCGTATTTTTAATATATTACTCATCATTATCATATCACATATAACATTACACATATAATTTTATATTCCTATATTTTTATTAGAGTTTTTTTTTATTATGCCTTTTTTATTAAATATTTATTGTATCTACCCGTATGCCAACAATATATCAGAGTTTAGATTATGTCGTAAGCTTCAAATATTTTTATCATTTCCTTCTTTTATTTCGGCCACGGTAATCGCGAATTCCTTGTCGGCGTTTTCATGGCGGGGATTCGAAAGCCAATGCTTTTGGAGATCTGCTGCGTACAGGGGTTGATACACTTTAAATACAGTAGGCACCAAAGATCTCCTTTGGCGCGGCGTGGAAGTTTGGAAAAGGGGATATGTCAGATCAGGTGTAATCCTGGTCACTTGACTGTGGTTCAAAATAACAAAGTCTATCAACAGCAGCCCTCTTGTTGCTCACAGTTCAACGTAAATTAAAATAAAATCAAAATTGACAGATTATTGTGAATAAGATTCTCGACATGGTAGTTCTTGATTGAAACCAGGACCCGAATCCACGACTCGACAGAAGCAATTCTGGTCACAAATTTGCCACCATGATCACTCGGCTACTGTGGTTATCATTATTTTCCACTACTATTTTGGATTTCTGAATACGTATAAATAAAATAACACATAAAGATTTCATGTGATTTTTTTTGTGTGTATCCATTATATTTTTTTTAAAAAAAAACTTTGTTTCTAAGCGAATTTTTATATACTCAAATGTTTCTTTATGTATTTAATTGGGGCCTTCTCTAAAGCATTTCCCTCCCTAAAAGTTCAAGATTATTCAAAAAATTAAGGTATCCGACTACTTGCGACACACAACTTTTTTTTAAAGTGAAAATATGAGGATTTTTGAAGTGAAAACTTCTTTAGCCGAGTTGGGCACTTTTTGGTAGGGGAAAATATTATGGGTTCGCGTGACCGACATGCTAATTACTGCCGCACGCTCAGTGTGCTGTACACCTTAGACTATTTTTGGATTTGTGAAATCTCATGTGTTCGCGTCACCGACATGCTTATAGCAGTATATCTGTAGCTATACAGCTGACTTATAGTGCTGTATATATCTTGTAAGTAAAATTGAATGGAATTAGTGAAAAGTTGAATGTGTATATACTGTGCATTGGGGAATTTTTTTTGTTTGATTTTTATTTGAATCGTTTAACTGAAGAATCATTTTGAAGTACAATAGTGAGTACCAAATAAATGTACTAATATTTCTAAGATAAAAAATAAATAACAGAAAATTATTTTAAATACTCGTATTTATTTTGGCGTTTGAAAATTTTATATTATTTAAAATTATTTTAAATCTTCCAAAACAATACACTACAAATGGTTACCAAAACTTTTCAAGAATTCATCTCCAACAAGAAAGGATTATCGATATTTTCATTCAATTGTCAAAATTTGCATGCGCATGGAGCTGACCTAAAAAATGATGCTATCGTAAAAAAGTCAAATGTTCTGCTTTTGTCAGAAATTCGTATGAAAAAAGAAGATCCGCTTGATATTCCGAATTTCAATGTTGTAAGTTATAAAAGACCCGAAGTTCCAGCAGCAGGCGTAGCTATTTATCACAATACTCAAGATACGTCACACTTCATTACTTCACATATGGACATACATACTAAATTCACTAGAAGCATTGGTGTTAATATTTCTGATATAGACTAAATATGCGTTGCTCGTTGTGATTCCGAGAAGGGCAATACATATATAAATGGTTGTCGTTGATATTTCGCCTTTAAAATCTATGAGACAGATACAACAATTTTTATTCGAAAATTTGATTAAACAAAAAAAGGTTCTGAAATACTCGAAAAAAGATTTGCAGAAAAATATACATATATATATATATATATAATGTATTGATGGTTTTAAGTGGAGACTTCAATATTAACTTTGCAGATGATAAAAATCTACCACTAATTGAATTTCTAAATGAAACACTTAATTTAAATATGTCCAATGATCGAATACTCAGTACTACAAAATATAAAACGACGATCGATGCGGTTTTTACGCGATACTTAGATAAATTTGAATCAAACATTTTCCTTTCTTACTTTAGTTACCATAAGCCTATTGTATCTTGTTTAGAACAAAATGAAGTAATTGAAAAAACAAAAAGTTTAAGTATTGTTGAAATTAATGATGACAACGATGCAAACACAATCAAAATAATGTTAAAAATCAAGTACATTGAAATTTAAGTAAATACAAATACTATCCTTAAATAATATGATTGTATATTAATTGTTATTTCAATTGAATTGTATTTTGTCATGATCTGGTACAGCCCGTAATATATATTTGAATAATAAAAAAATACCATATAAATTTTATATGGTTTTTTATGTGGTTAATTTCTTTTTCTCTTATTAATTTTAGCATATTTTTCTTAAAATGTACTAAAATTAATAAGAGAAAAAGAAATTATTATTACTAAAATGGGAAAAAATGGGTAAAAATTGATAACAAAATAACATAAACGCGGCCCGTTCTGTACTAAAATTTTATAAACAGATTTTCAATTTTTCAATTCTGATGTATTGCAATGTTATTCATTTTTGAAATGACCTCAGAATAAGAGATATTTTAAATTTTACAAAAACTAGAGCACTTTATCTTTGTTATTATATGAAAATGCTTAAAAAAGCAGTTTTTATATTCACATAAGGGGTCGTAAACTTTGTAATAAAACATTGATTGATAAATCTGAAGGTTAAAACCCTTCTACTATTATACAGAACACACACAAAAAATTAGTTAATTATTTTCAAAACTTTTTGTGCAATTGCTGGCCCCGTTTGAGCATTTTAAAAAAACACATTTTTCGCGTTTTATGTCATACATTAAACGCGTTTTGATGTATGACATCTTGCTTAAAGTAATGGCATCTGCTTTTACTAAAACACTTGTAATTTTTGTTCTAATAAACAGAAAATAATAAACCTGGTATTTTTATAAAACTAATAAGATGACCTATAAAATAAAATCATAAAAAAATTGTCAGTTTTGGAAACATTCACAATTTTAGGGTAGTCGGATACCTTAACCTTTAAAGAACCTCGCGTGATTGAGTGTTTATTAATGCCGCACGTTAAAACAACACAAAGGATTATTGGGAAGAATGAGTTATTTGCCGTTTGGTCTTCTTACATAGTAGTCTAAGAGCTAGCAACGTTTTCGAGGTAGAATTTTAGAAAAGCTGGTTCTTTAATATATCTTTCTCTATGTCCTTCCGAACAGCGTGCGGGCTATCTGGCTGCTGGTAAACGTTGCGTTTATTAATGCGCATCATACCTTTACAGGAAAAAATGTTGATTTTTAAATTATTTTAGGAAGAAAATTTTCTTTTTCACTAAATTTAAAACGTTATTAACAACACGAATTTATTAATGCCAGACATTTTTGTTGTTGCAAATAATGTGCCAGACGCTATTTTTTACTAAAAAAAATAATGAATTTCAAACCATTTTAGAATGTCTGTAATTTTAATATTATTTCATTCATACATAAATAAGTACAAATTTAATTTGCCAGACACTAATTCGGTTGCGTTCTTAAGAGCCAGGCCGATTTATTGGTTAGTATAACGCGCGGTATTATGCATGTCGTTAAAAAGAGACAATGGCAAATTAGGCAGGCGGAAGAGAGACAGGAGTACGTTACACTATTTAAAGTATTCGAAAAAACTTTATTTTTATGTCTTCGATGTTGAGTATAATAAAAAATTAATATTTTAATTCTTATTAAAATAATAATAAGTAGTTGATTAAGGGGGTTCACCCATGTGACGACCTTTTTTTAAAGTATTCTTAGGGAATTGTTTTGGCCACCAGTAAAAAGATAAGAACTTTATATTTTTCATCATTTATTTATATGTATTTTAAGAGTATGTATATAAATTTTTAGCTAAAAATATCCAATAGAACGTGAGTTATAGCTCTCTGAACACATCCTCCTCGAAAAAAACGAACGCTCACTTTCACCACGATTCCGGCTAATTGGCTTATCTGAAATTTTAAAAAACTAACGGTGTTTTAATCTATAAGCTTAAATGCACAGAATGGATTATACTCAATTGAAAATACCAAAAATTGGATTTTTGGTAGACCTCTGAAGAAAAACTTTCGAATGTCATGGGGTTTTTCTGTTATAAAAAATAGAAATATTTTGAGTTGTGGAATGATCGTGTCCCATTTCGTGCGTATATATGTGCTGAATCTACCCTATAAATTTGAAGCCTTTCGGTCAAACTGTTCTTTAGATATGATGGAGGAAAGTTTGAAAAACATAGTTTTGAGAAAAAGGCGTTTTAAGTTTCAAGTCTGATTAAACTACAATGAAATCTCAACTTAGCACTACGAACAGCTGCTTTTATAACACCTGCTTCTTTAAATTAATAATTATTTTAAATCTTTTATTTTGGACTTTTCGATATGTCGCGTCCCCCACGTATGGTTATGATGCCCCCCCCCCCCCAATAGGCATACCCCACAGTTTGAAAAACGCTGGGTTAGAACATAAATATTTTTTTTCACCTGCCGAGTCTTTTTTTTTTAATTTCCATTTTCAGAAAAACTATACAATTGTTTATATTATGGTTAGAAAATTGCCAACGAACGTTTTCGCTTTTACAGGGTTGCAGCTTAATCTTTTCGACGCCACATCTAGAAATGGGATCTAGAATTAGTCGTCAAATCTGGAAATGGTATATGCAATTAGACGCGAAATCTGGAAAAGGTACAATGAATTGGTCAGCAAATCTGGAAAAGGTACAATAAATTAGTCGCAAAATCTGGAAATAGTTTTTTCTGATGTCCTGATCAAGACAATGGAACAAAATTATGAAAGTATTGTATTGTCATCGGTCCTTGATAAGTGTGCAAAATTTCGAATTAATCTGACCTTTTTATGTGGGTGAAAATCGAGTTCAAAGATTCTGTTACATACAAGTGAAACTTATAAAAGCGTGTTAAAACTGATTTCATGAATGGATGTTTTGGAATAAAAAGAACCGACAAACCATTCTTGAGGATACCAATTGATCTTACACTGGGGAAGACTATCAATGCCGAAGTGGCTAGACGCCTCAGTGGTTTTGCACATCTTACTAATTCCATAGCTGCCCGTCAACGCTGGACCAAAAGTTACAGTATTATAGCTGCTGTAATCTCTCACGTTCTCGATGTTTGTGGATTGAAGCAATTACAAGACGTGTCTACGGATTTGCAACCAAATCGAACCAAAATTTATGGCAAAAAAAAAATCGCTGATTTCATTGAAATTTTTCAGAAGAATATTAATCCATTTGATTAAAATTAAGACAAAGATAGTTTATATAATATTGCAACTGCCAAGCCTGTACCTCAAAATTTAGCGAACTTTTTGCTGGACATTAAGAAAAATGGTGAAGATTTACGGAAACAGTTCATTACTGAATGTGCTGAAAATCAGGATAGATTTGATAAGCCAATAAAAAAAAAAAATTAAAAAAAAACAAGTGCTTAATTTTGTTAGTGCTCCAAAGAAGAAAAACTAACTTTTGGTAACAAAGTTATTGGGCTAAGAATGCAACGAGATTTGTTTGGTCGACTCTTAGGTATATCTATGACCAATAAAGTCGATATTGAAAAAGTACTGGGATTTCCACTAACGCCGATACCAACATCGATGTATCATGCAGATGGTAGTATTTTTAAAACAGATAAAGCACAATTGATAAAAGTTTTCGAGAAAAAAAGTTAGCAAGGCCAATCAGCATTCCTTATTTTTTAATGTTAGCATTTTAGGCGTTTTCTTCATGTTACACCTCATGAAAGAAGAACCTCAAACTTTCGATGGCATATCAAAAAAATTCCTTAAAATAATTCCATAGGCTAAATCATCTCGCATTTACATTGTGTTTGATCGGTATTTCACACCTTCCATAAAAGATTGCGAGCGTTGAAGTCCTTGTCTTAGTAAAATTTATGCTGTCACCTAATAACAAGTTAACCTCATTAAATTTAGTAAAATCAGTTAAATCTGGTTTCCACTACATCATTTTTAGCGCGTTTTTCACGTAGTGGAACAAAAGCGCTATTAGGACGCAACTTTTGTCTGCGCCTTCGTTCCATATTTTGTCGTACCTTTTTCTCAGCCAATAAGCAACCACTTGACCTCGGGTTTCCGGCATTGGGTCGCATTTGTGCCCTAGATGAGCTGAATCATATTTAAATTTTCCCCTAGTTTTCCCGAATTTTCCTACAAATTTCCTGAATTTCGCTAGTTTTGCTTTTTTATAGTGCTGATACAGATGTGTGTCATTATTTCTTTTCAGCTCAATAGTAGTACATTTAGAGGAGTGGTACAGTACTACTTTCTGCTAGTAAAAAGTTCATTAGTTGCATTATTGTAAAATACAACATGTGGAAAACGCGCTAAAATTACTTGGCCATGCCAATGATTGATATCTTGTTTTAAAGATTAAAGTCTCAAATTGTTTTAATGAGAGCCACAATCTTAGACCCCCATTTACATCTTATGGGCCCCCAAATTATATTTTAGCTGGCGTGGACCCTTTGTAGGTCGTTATGGACCACTAGGGGTCTATATAGACCATTTTGGGAATCACTGCTCTACTATGTTTCCACGCAATAACAGGGTGCGATTGCATCCCAGCATTTTTTTAGAAAGGTAAAATAAGGCCCATCAAGCAGCTCGAAAAATCTGTCGAGTATTACCATGTCAAGAGATTATAACTGACGATGAAGATAAACTTGAACGTTCATTTGCCACATTGAAAAAATTTATATGTCACATGTATGGGTGCCTAACTCTTCAAATGTAAATGATGTTCGCTTCTATCTATTTTCCAAAACGTATCAATCGAAAAAACCCGAAGATAATTTCGAAAAGAAATGTCGAAGTTTCAATTCATCGAGCTTACCACCATGTAAAGCTGAATTATATCAGCATATGTGAAAAAGTTTTGGAGAAATGCTCATTTAAAAAATCCTTTATCTTTATCACCATTATATTCCGGGTGGATCATTAATGATGATAAGTATGATTTCTTTGGTTTGCTGGGGAGCAGTTTCCATCATCAGTTGCTGACATTATCATAAAATGTAAAGTATTATTTATAATATGATAATCGAAAGAGTAAATTATTATTTAGACCATGATAACCTAATAATGAATTTTTTTGCTCCAGAACTAACACTACTAGGAAACTAAAACAAAACGCAAGATGATGATAATGATATTGATAATAATGGGAGCAGTGACAATGATGACGACTATGGAGATGCATGAGTTTTTTGTGACACTATTACGGAATGAAAATACATATATTAGGGAAAAATAGATTCTGATTACCTGAACATAATATGTATAAGTAGTAATGAGAATTTTGTTATTGTATCAATGGCAATTTTTCCTCTATCTTCTAAAAAAAACAATTTATTCCCTTTTGTTAAAAATACTTTAAAGGGGTTCATTCATGTGATGAGTTAAAAAAAAATTTTTTTTCATACATTGCTTCCTTAATATGTCTAGAAGTCTAGGATACGGTGGTAAAGTGATTTTTAAAATTCGAAGTCGTTATAAAGAAGCAGGTGTTATATAAGCAGCTGTTCGTAGGGCTAAGTTTAGATTTTCATTGTGTTTTAAATCGGACTCGAAACTTTAAACGCGTTTTTTCTCAAAACTGTGTTTTCAAACTTTCCTCCATTATATCTCAAGAATGGTTCGACCGAAAGACTTCAAATTTATAGGGTAGACTCGGCATATATATACGCACCAAATGGGCTACGATCATTCCAAAATTCAAAATATTTCTATTTTTTATAACAGAGAAACCCCATGACATTCGAAAGTTTTTCTTCAGAGGTCTACCAAAAATCCAATTTTTGTATTTTCAATTGAGTATAGTCCATTCTGTGCATTTAAGCTTATAGATTAAAACCGTTAGTTTTT